>NW_011627306.1:43365-72245 GCF_000204515.1 Acromyrmex echinatior | reverse complement strand
GTAATGGACCCACGTTTCATCCATCGTCACAAAACGTCGAAAAAAGTTCGCTCGATTATGCAACAACGCCAAACCGATCGTTGAATCATCAACGCGCTGCTGTTTTTGATCGATGGTCAGCAAACGCGGCACCCATCGTGCCGATAGCTTTTTCATCTCCAAAACATCGTGCAAAATGTATCCCGCCCGTTCTTTTGAGATGCCCACGGCCTCAGTTAACTCGCGCAACTTCATTTTACGATCACTCAAACGATTCGATGCACTTGCTTTGCGATTTCCATATTCGTAACCTCTTTTGGCCTTCCAGAGCGAGGTGCGTCTTCGGTGCTTGTACGACCCAATTCACTAAACCACCGATAAACTGTTGTTCTCGAAGGAGCAGATGTGGGATAACATTTCTGCAACCATTTCAATGATTGTTCAGAAGTTTTTCCCATCAAAAAACAATGTTTGATCAATGTTGAAGATGCGATATTCCTGTTTTTCAATTTTTTTTACGAAGGCGAAAGTAACGCCACTTAAACGACTGTGACTTGTAAACGAATGAACGAAATGTCATGAAACTTCATACATAAACTAGTGACAGATGAATCTCTCGAAATGAATCATGTTCATTTTCTAGTGTCACCACCTATTGAAAAATCCCGGGACTTTTCAGCCCATGTAGTATATAATGCAACAAATTTTTTAATTTATCCGCAGAAAATTTCGATTTATTAATGCGAAAAAGAATATTTCTATATGAGTATGTTGACTGCGTCGAAAAGTTGGAAGAAGCTGAGTTACCATCACGCGAATCTTTTTATAGTTCGTTGACAGGTGATATCGTATCCGAAAGCGATTATGCGTACGCCGTGAATGTATGGTAGATTCTCTACTCAAACTCAAATTGGTGAATATAGCGACCTGTACTTAAAAAACAGATGTATTGCCCGACATTTTTGAAAATTTTCAGGATAGTTGCATCACGAGTTATGAATTCGATCCTGCGCTTTATTATACACTACCGGATTTTACATGGGACGCGATGTTGAAATATTCGAACATATTCGCGTCAATTTCGAACTTCTTACCGACATTGACATGATTCTATTCATCGAACATGGTATATGTGGCGGTCTGAGTCAATGTTCAAATAGGTATGGGCAGGCCAACAACAAGTACATATACAGTAGTCGTACAGTAATTTTTTTTACATGGAGGGAGCGAGGGAGAGTGTGGGACTTGCACCCACTAAAAGTGTCTTTACCTTGGCGTTAGTCGGGGAGACCGGGACTCGCGTGCAGCATTCTATCCGGCCTTCCGCGCCACGCTTGCGCTCTATCCTTGGGAGGGAAGAAGCCTCGTTGTGGCACAAGGTAACTCCTCCACCACCCTCCACCCTTTGAAAATCTCCCGGGTCGTTGCTCGGGAGTTGTGCTAGCGAGGGGGAACATCACCTCCTTCTCTCCCCGCCCTATTGTGAAGAGCAGAGATACCCTGCTCGCAAGACGGCCCCCATCTTCCCCCTTGTGCGGTGGGGGAAGGACACTGTACTTAGCGAGGGTGGCAGGGAGCGGACCCTGCCGCCCAACACACACGTCGAGAATCCTGGGGAGGACAATCGCAGCGAACAGAAGGCTCAGTAAAATTGATTGCTATCCTTCCCCATCCATCGCTGTCATAACATCCTCAGATTCTCACTTGACGCGGACATCGTGGCCCGAGGTGGGAACCTTGCATTCGATCCCCCATCTACAAAACTAATAGAGGTTCGTCCAGCGGGCAATTGTCGCCCGCCGAGCCTCGCAACCTGCCGCCTGTCGAAGTCCGCGCCGTCCGTGCGCGCGCCGAGAGAGTTTCTCGCCGACGTGCTCGCACCTTCCAATCTCTTGCCACGAGGAATCTTGGAACCGCGCGGGGGCTCCCCGCCTCGCCCTGTCTCCCCTACGCTGGAAGGGAGCGACCAGAGATGTACCATCCGCAGCGTTCTCATTGGGAGTGTTCCGCCCATTCGTCTCGCGCTTTCGTTCAGCAGTCTCCTTGTGTGTCATTACCTCCTCGTAGGAAAAGGCCGTCTTTCACGATTTCTTATTTCGGAGCATGATCCGTATCAATCCCCGAAGCGAGAGTTCCTTGCCGATCACCGCGACCAGGGCTCGGCGCGCGTCTTCTTTTCGAGGGCATACCTCCAGAGTATGCTTCGCCGAATCCCAGTCGGCCGCATAGTGATGGCACACTGCTGTGGGCTCCTTCCCTATACGACACAGGTACTCACCGAAGTATCCGTGTCCAATGAACACCTGTGGCCTATAGGACAGTCCGTCCCACGCTCTGTGGGCCTACAGGCTTCTATAGGTTGGACGCGAGGACCTCGGTAGTCCGAGTGTTATAGCCCCTGGGATCCGCTAGGCGGAGTACTCAGCGACCGTACGCACGGTGCCTCTCTTGGGTCTTGATGGCGTTCACGATCCCCGGGGTAGGGGCGATTATTCCTGATCGCCCGAACGCGGGAGTAAGCCTTCCTCTGCGCGCTGGTCTTCAGGTCGGCCGACAACCCCCGCTAGGAACGCGGCCGCCGCGAGAGACACCATCCTATATGCGCGAGCAAGGCGGAGAACGAGCTTTTTCTGTACGGAGTACAGCGCCGTATATGATACAAGACATGACGGCGCTCGCGTACACGGAATCATCTGGACCATCCAGGTTGGGCATCAAGCAGGCAAGCGCGTCCGTCATTCTGCCCACTCTAGGGGCCAATGCAGCGAAGTGTTCGCTAAAACTCCATCGGTCGTCAAGAGTGAGTCCCAGATATTTAATCGTGGGAGTCATCCTGACGCGGACCGTCTCTACAAGGAAGAGACTTCCCGCACTTCCCGTTATGCGTACAGTAGTAAAACAAGGCGGGTTCTAACCCATGGGGTTAGAGAGGAGCGTGGGGCGCGGGGGGTACGTAGAAGCGAGGAAGGAAGGAAGGCGCAAGAAAGATCCCGGCATTATCGATGTTTATGTTAATATAGAACCCTAGTCGAGTGATTATGTAAATATGACATTCCGCTATGTGTTCCTTATTTTTTTCGTCATCTAGCACCGCTGCGGACCATCACCGTTGACCATCGCCACCGTCACCCTATCACCCTCTCCAAAAATTATGTGTTGACATCTTTCCCGCCGCGTTGTATTTTCTTGCACGCAAAAATTTTATTATACGTTTTTATTTAATGATTTAAAGAGAAAACGCTTAATACAGTCGTGACAGTAATGTCAAGTGCGAAGCGGTCGACGCGGTAATTTAGCAGCGCGGAAATAAGAAGGAAAGAAGGAAATGAATAGATGCAAAGTCCAAATAATATAATTTACATATATTTTTTTGCACTCCACATAAAAAATTTTATTATAATAAAAAATAAAAAAAATTTTAATTACAAAAAAATAACAAAATGGAAATAAAAAATAAAAAAAATTTTAATTAAAAAAAATATAAATGAAAATTAAAAATTTGAAAAATATATGGTATTGAGATGCCATCGTTTCTGTAAAACAAAAAGCATTACATTAGCATACAAGAAGAGAAATTCACATATAATATACATTTATGATACTTACAATCTTCCAATCTTCCGGTTCCGGATCGGGCTCATACGGTCGGAGGCTGAATAGTTCAGCTAGGAAGAAGTCACCTTCCTCCCATATGTCCACTTATTCCTTCCGGTCCCGCTGTCTTTCAGCTCGTACCATCTGCCAATTGATGATATTTATAAACCCTCTTATTTTGACGAGGTACATCCTGAAAAATGGATTACAAAGTAAATTTAAAAGAAGTATTATAAAAAGTGAATTAGAAAATAAATCTACTTATTATACTTACCGAGGGGATGATTTGTACACCCACCTCATTCCGCAACTGCAGTCTGACCTGCGGCTCGTTATCGACCATAAGATACTGGAAAAAAGAAAAGTAAAAAGACATTAGAAGCACAAATTCATTAAAATATTTAATACAAATAAAAAGAAAAAACTCTTTACTCCCTCAACGGGATACTCGTAACAGATCTCAATTAAATCCCGTAAGTACTCATTGCCGTCGTTATAGTTGTTATAAAAAATATGGAGAAAAGTCGAATAGAAATTTTTTCTAAAAAATTACAATAGTATCACTTTCATTTCCACTATCACCCAATTAATAAACGTGCAAAAGTATTCTACCATTTAGCGTTAATGGTAAAGTACTATTGCACGTTGGGAAAAAAAATCATTCACGTTGCAATGTATTAAGTTCTTCGTACAGCTCTTCGTGTCTTAGTCGAGCGCGCAGGCAAGATTCAAGAAAGACTGACGCTGAGAAGCATCTTTTGCCATAGCGAAGCTATCTAGGATACATTTGCGTTATATGAAACACTTAAGATCATAAAATGTTTGTAGATTATAGAATTATAGAACTCTAGATGTCACCAAAAAATGTGTAGGTAACAAGGGCTCGCATATTAGAGAAAGATAGAGCGCGCGACGATGTCGGAGCACATAACGTGCTATGAGTGAAGAAAAGATTGAAGAATGAATCAATAGAATATAAATCTCCTTTTTTTTTATGACACAGTTTTTTCAATACAGTTTTTACTAGCGCGTTGAGACAAAGGATGGGGAGTAGGGAAGATCGAGGCTAATAGATTTATTTTTCAGTTTCGAATTTTTACTGACAAAATTAAGAGAGACTTATCGAAAAAATGAATTCCACCAGTTACTACATACATTTGATTACCTAATAATATTTAAATAATAAGGGGAAATTGATAACTAATATGAAAAAAAATGCATTCTTCTAATGAAAATTCCATCTGATTCAACTAGTCCCGGGACCGAGATAATTCTCGACTAAGATTATTAAAATAAAGATTAATGTATTTTAATCTACATCTTTGACTACATATTAATAAAACTTTTATAAAAATATATTTCAAACACAAACATTTTGTAGCATCGCTTTACAGGGCAAACAATACATTTTTTTGGAAAATTTGTTTATTTTGTGCAAAAACACGTCGAATAAGCCTTTTCGAGATTGGACATGAGGGAATCTAAACTTATAACATTTACCACTGAGGAAAATCTCTTTAAAGAAATAAAATTTTGAGTAAGTATCATAAGAGTCGTCACTAAATAAGTCATATAGTTCCATGCTGTGGTTAGTCTATTCCCATCCGTTTATTTTTTAAAAACATTAATAAACAATATACGAGACATATAAATAATAGAGATACATAAATAAAAAAACTGTTGGACTTCATTAAATAAGAACTACACTTACTATCTAAGTAGAAATCAAATATCACAGACAATCATATACGATAGTAAAACAAAAACTTTAAGAATAAAAATATTTACTACGTACTATATGTGTACAATTTTTTAAAATTGTAGCATAACTTCTATCATAGATGTTCTCAACAAGATGTCAGAGCAGACTTAGCGGTAGTCGCTGCTGCGTGCTCAGACACGTTTACGCATGTCTCGCATGTTTTATTTTTAATATAGCCTCGATTATTCTACTTATCTCTATATTCAATTGACCCCGGTCTCCCCTAAATGAAAATACATATGTAATAATGTGAACGAAATTTTTTTTTATTCACATCTTATCATTGGTTTTCGTATAATATTAAAAATTAAAACTGATAGTTCATAATCGACAAACTGATGTCCATTGAAGATGTTGCTATCACGTATAGCGTTCTTAGACGCAATGTTGGAGAATCGTGTATACTTGACATCAACCGTATCGACGAGTCGAACTAATCGTTCGAACGTTACACCCATCAAAGTCAAACATACGCGTAGCATCGTTCAGCGTGCAAAACACTGACGATTAGCGGTCCAACACTTATAAAATTATCCTTGTATTCGTTTCGAAGCATCTTGTAAATATTCTATCGCTGTTGGTAGAGGCTCTTCCACATTTCGATAGACAGCGACAGTTCGTGTCCGCGATGATCTCCCAGGGCGATCTCCACATAACTCGGTGGGCCAACGTTGATTCTAATTTCCAAAAATTTGTAGCTCGTATTCGTCAGATAGTAACGTCTGCTCAGTAAATGCTCCGCACGATGCTCCGTATGTACTGTGTACATACATAATGTTAAAAAAATGTTTCTTTTGTGTTAAAACTTACATGTTATATTCCTTCTTTACATCGTACGATGTACTGCTCTCTTTATCGAAGTAAATTTTTTCAACCGTTCGTATAAGCGGGTATCGCAAGATTGATTGCATCCGCGTAAATTGTGACGTATATATAGTACTACTTCTGAAATCGAAGAGGGAAGGTAGGTTTTCCCTTCTTTCCAAGAATTTCGAACGTGTCGCGACACGTTTTATCATGTCTTTCTACATATTTTCTTTGTCACGAGTTTATAATATGTATGTATACGCACATACGTTTATACATACGTTCACACATACGTTTATACATACGTTTATATATACGTTTATACATACATTTATATGTACGTTCATATATACGTTTATACATGTATTATAAAGGAAGGGAAAAGAAATACGTAATAAATACGTTAACATGTTTTTATTTAAAAAATTCTTTTGCAACCACCAGTTATATATTTTCAATACATTTTGTAACGCGCAATTTTTAACATGTTGTCCGCATAGTATAGTATTAAATTAGATAAAAATTCCATGTCTTCGTAAAGGTCTCTGCCAAGGTCTCGATGTACACGCATTCTCGTCCAGAAACAAATTCCATAGCTATGTTCGTTTCTCGCGTCCCTTGACGTACACGATAGTATCATCTTCAAATACAGCCGTTGTAATCAGGCGTTTCGCCTCGTTGTATGGGATCATCTCGTCCTCCTATTGCAATCTATGATGATAAGCAATCAACCAGGAAGCGCAAGCCTGTCGGATCTTGTCAAAAATTTCCATGACACGGGACTCATAAAAATGTAATGCGTGAGAACGGCCCTCAGTTTCAACACTGCCACTTCCTTCACGATAAATTTCTTGTTAACGATGAATCCTTGCAGATCCACGAATGTTGGCACAGGCATGTTGAGAAGACTGAAGTCGATTGCGATGTATCGTAGATTTTATATCATGTCAGAGGTGCATTTAAGTGATTTTGCACACAACATTGGTCAATGAATTATACTGAATTACGCGATCGTATATGATGAGACAATAAGCTGTTGTATTTGCGGGCACATTTTCCTTGCAGTCAAATTCTATGCGTAAATCCACAGTGGCACTCTTGATGGATTCATTTCGTCGCAAGCAATCAATGATCACAAAAGGCCCTTTCTCGATAAATGAGAGCACGTTGAGTAGTGTTTCGAAACAATCAATTCCATAATATACTCTACGAAAACGTGCGTATATCAAATAGAACGGCGTATCTCTTTTTGTCAAAATCCAGATTTAAATCGTCATACAGATAAAACGTTGAATTTAGATAAAGTTTCACGTTACTCAAATTACAATCATCGATCACGCTAACATCTCGTGACATGATATTCTTTCGACCGGTCTGCAGAACAAAAATAACATATCTCTTAGTAATAGGCTTCTCAAGTTGAATCGCCGTTTTGACAGCCCATGAATGCTTGATTGTATTCTATAACAGAGGATACTCGTATCACGAGTGAAAACTTATGCTCAGATAACGACCGCTTTCCAATACTTGAAATATTGATAATTTATTAATCTCATTATTTGAGGATATCCGCTGTACTTTAAATAATTCAACCTTAGACTCCGTCACAGGATTTCCCATCAAGCAACTGTAATGTCGTTGCGCGCTCGTATTAAAATAAATTCGTGGCGAGCGTTGACGATCAGGCATTTGTAACGTTCACAAAAGCCCAACAGCATGTTAAGCGGCACGCAAAAATTAAAGTGTCCTTCCTCCATGTCGAATCTAGAGTTTCATCCAGCATTCAGTGCAATCAAAGCTTTATCGTACGTCATTGATACGTAATTCTTAAGCTAGTTGTGCCCACGTTTCGGTTAATCTCTACACCGTTGAGTTTCATATCGAATTTCATCAAACATGAACGCAACGCAATTATTTACAAGCGTTGTTGGCATCTGGTCATTTTTCTTTTTCACTGTCAATTTTCCTTCGACGTAGAGAAAACTTTCGCATGGTAACATGTACAAATCCTATTACTGTATAGGTATTCTCATCTCGTCGCTGTACCCGAATGTTGTATTAGTGAACGGTTATACGTGTGAGTCTCAATCTTGATGATGCGATCGTAAAAGATCGACTCACCAGTAATATTCAAGATATTAATCATCCCAAAAGTTGCGCACCGCGAATCCCAAAGATTGTAAAAATTTAACGTTCGACGCGTCGAGCTTCTTGCTGATGCAGTTGGAGTGAGTGTTATCGAGCGATGATGTTACCGACTTTGGAAAGAATGGGTTACTTCTCTGCGTGCGCTCCGCTCTATTCAATACGAGCATGTCTTACGCTCGCGTTACCGCTATCGTTGTCGCACGTGCAATCTGACGATGATCTCCTTTCCGCGAAAATCGAGCAATCATCCGTTCGAGCAATCGTCCAGTTGACGACGCGTATCGTTAGATCCGTAATGCTCCATGCGGTGATCGACAAGTAAATGATATCTCTCTGATATCTTATATCCTCGGCGAAAATTCGTGTATCGTGTGCGCGCTTTTGCCATTGCTGTATGCGCTCTTGATCACGTTACACTCTACATGGATAACATTTACGTTCATTATGTTGATCGACATGATCGATTCGTGTTATCTTCGCAGTCGCAGTATACGCTTCGACGAGAATCCCAGCAGCGATCCAATGCTGTTAGGCTTGCCAAAGTTTATTCTGTATGCACATTTAATCTCGCATCTCATTGTAGTTTGCGCGGAGCGTAATCGGATATTCTCCACCCTCACCATTATCATTATCGGTGTCATCGGTGTCATTGTTGTTGTTGTTATCACCACGCATTCGTCAACGGTTTCAAGCGCGTCGCATTGCGGATGTAAAATCGTACGTTTCAAAAATTCATTTATGTCTCGCACTTCATACGAACTCTCGGTATTGTAAATTCTGCGTCGTTTTTGCCAAAACAAAATTTATTGTTCGATTCGTTTACATTCGGTATCGTGTGACAAGTCTCAAAAATTGCCAAACTAAGCTTGTAATCGCCGTCACTCAAATCTATGGAGGGAAAGTAGTTCGTCGCGAGGACGATGGTCTTTCCGCTCAGCGTAAGTGTCTCAGCAATATGAAAAACGTTCGATTAATACTGAGATTTCATAGCACCTCGACGAGCTTTTTAAATTCACGCCCGTCTACCGTTTGTAGAAATCGCAGACACACCTGTCCACATAAGCTGTAATCGTACGTTTGATAGGACATGCGATTGTACTCTATCATCGTAGCATCGTTCCCGAAATATCGCAGTTCCTTGGGCGATCAAAGATTACCGAAACTGTTAAAGTATACGACGCGTATATTGTTCCTCTTCGCGTATGCTAACCAGTGAGTATTAGGCCCCGTCGCAGATTCACAATACCGCTTTCGTTTCGGCCCGCGCCGCTCGTTTATGCGCTAAAGCGTTACGCATAAAAACACCTCTAAAGTACGATATGCGCATACGTCTCGCGAGCACGTCCAATTGTACGTTGGTAATTGCCAGGCATTTTTATCGTCTCTTTGGCATTTTTTTTTTCGCTGTTACACCCTCCGCGTTTATAGGAACTGAGATACAGTCAGCGTCCATATTTGTGCGGAGCGAGATACAATCCGCGGCCCTGTTCCATCGCGCGGTCGTGACGTTGCAGCTTCTCGAGCTGACGTCGCGCGGCTTTGCTATATACAATATTTACCGATTTCGCCACACTGGCCGCTCAGCCAATCAAGGAGCCCAACATTGACAGAAAAGGTAACACATCGCTTCGGAAGTATTCTGCCGTTGAAAGTATCCGCTTTTTTGTTGTTTTTTTCTCGTTGTTGTCGTTTCTTCTTCGATTTCATGCTCATACCGACATTCGCTACAGTCTTTTATCTTAGGTGTGGGACCATCGATGTGCGTCCCCTGCCACGGCTGATTGTAGTCGGCTCGTCGCAGCGACGATATGTTCGAACCTCCGAATTCGCCTTCACGTGTTCAGGAAGCTTGTCCCACACGTAATCAATATAGTCACCGTACACGCGTTAAAGTATGACCTTCGGTATATACTGCAGTTGTTCGGTGCTCAAGTCCTGAATGTCGAAAGGATGACACAGCGCGAGATATATTTTGCTACTGTGCGATTCATAGATTCGAGTGCCTTTAGTTGTTCGAGAGCGCGTAGCCTTTAGTGTAAGCATGAAATTCGTGCTGCAACTGCTGACGATACGCGTCACGAACTGCGACGCGAAATCGCGAATGATGGGAGGCAGCGTGGAGAAGCGCAAGCACGGCGAAATGCTGCCGAGTACTATACGCGCAATCATTTGCGGCCCATCGAATTGTAGTAAAACCAACGTTCTCATAAGTTTACTCGAAAGCCCGAACGGCGTACGTTTCTAGAACGTGTATGTCTACTCGAAATCGTTGCAACAGCCAAAGTATCGATATCTCGAAAATTTGTTTACCTCTATCGACAAAATCGGCTACTTTACGTTCTCCAACAACAGCGACGTCGTTCCATCGAGCGAGGTGCGCCCAAATTCTATTTTTATCTTTGATGACATGATATGCGACAAGCAGGATGCGGTGAGAGAATACTTTTCGATGGGTCGCCACGCGAACGTCGACTGCTTCTATCTCTGTTGTACGCGAGGATACCAAACATCTGATACGCGGCAACGCGAACCTGCTGATCCTGTTTAAACAGGACGATACTAACTTGAAACACGTTTACAACAATCAATGCGAACTGACATGTACGACAAATTTTGTTCCGCGACTCTTGGCAGCAAAAATATGATTTCTAGTGATAGACAAAGACAGTATGCTCACAAATGGACGATACAGAAGAAGATTTAACGAGTTCGCGATACCGTAATGTGACCAGTCGTTGCCAATACTTAGCCAGAGACGAACATGGCAGATGTGTGCGAGCGTGAAAAAGTTGCGAGGAAGATCGAGAAGTCGAGCGAATCGATCCGCAAGAAACATCGCGCTCTAAAGACCGGTAGAATCGAGGAGGACATCGCGTTGAACAGACATTTTAAACATCTTATCGAGCCACTGCGACTTTTCGTTGACAGCCCCAACATGCGCGCGACAAAAAAAGAATCGCGCGACGAAGATCCAGCGTCTGCCTCTAAACGTGCAAGAAAGGAGAAAGAGGAACAAAAGGAAGGACAAGAAGCAAGCGAGATGTTCGAACGTTCTATGACTATAAATCCAATAATCGATCGCACGATCGAGTACAACCGATAATTTCCAAAAAATCGTACTGACAATAGAATCATTGGAAAACGTTTTCGAAACTACGGAAGATCCGCTAGCGACAAAGGTTCAAAATCAGTTGCAAACGTCAGAAGGTTGAGAGGCATTATGAGCTGGCTTGGGCCCGCTGGGTCAAAAGCACGTCGAGGGGAGCGCTAGATAAAGAGAGCGGTATAGATTACGTGTATGGCGTTTACCTACACCTACACAAAGATAAGCTAATCTTTGGCAATAAACGTTTCGACGTGGATGACGCGGACAACATAATTATTGACGGCGTACAATACGCCGGTACACCCGATCTTTACGAGTTGATTTTCAAGAGAATTCCCGATGATGCCTTCTACACGGAAAACGATATGCACAAGTACAAAAGCATGCTATTGGTGATGAACGCGCACAAACACAAGTACCATTCGCAAGGTCGATTATTGAGCAACAGAGGATACAAGTACAAACACGTAATCGCGCCGTTGATGTCAGTAACACCCAAGAAACAGAAAAAAAAATCTGGAAAGGAATTACCTCATACAATGACATTGAACGACAACGCGATCGATTACTGGAATGATTCCAATGAGCTGAAGGATCGTCTACGATTGCTCGACGCTTCGCACCGAGCGGGCAACAACGCTCACGAGATACTGTCGATCATCGAGGAACTTCGCGAAGCTGGTCTTATTATAAATTAAATCACGTCTCCATGAAACGAGTCAGTTGAGTGACATCATTCAGCGAAAAAAAATACATTATTTTTTTGTACCCTGTGTATCACGCGTCGAATCATGAAAAAGAAATCTGATAAAGGAGAGAAAAAATTAGCTTCGAGAAAAATCGACTCGTTGAGGAATTGCACACTCCTGCGAGAAGAAATTTTCCGTGAAGGCGCGTCATAGTTCGGGGATACGAAGTTCTATGGCAGGCTGATATCGTTGAGATGCACCCATACTCAGGCTTCAACAGAAACCACAACTACATACTAACCGTCATCGATGTGTTGAGCAAATACGCATGGACCATATCACTCAAGAGCAAGAGTGGAAGCGAGATGGCTAATGCTATTGCTGAGATCGTTCAAGAAAGTAGAAGATGTCCGAAAAATTTATAAACCGATATGGGAAAAGAGTTTTACAACGCCGATGTGCAGAAAATCTTGAAAAAACATGATGTTAATTACTATTCCACGTATTCGACGTTGAAAGCGTCAGTAGTCGAGCGATTCAATCGCACGCTTAAGAACGACATGTGGAAGATGTTTACGCTCAACGGTAATTACAAATCGACGAGCTGCCGCGTCTCATGTCAGATTACAACGCTCGCAAGCGTCACACCATCGGCATGCAACCTGCCGACATAACACTCGCGATCGCCGAAAGACTCTTGGGCACAGTGTACAGCGCGATAAAAATCGCGGGTCCTGCAAAATTTAAAGTAGACAATTCGGTACGCGTGAGCAAGTACAAGATGATTTTTTAGAAGGATTACACACCAAATTGGACCACCGAGGTATTTACAATCGTTAGGATGATCGTACCAATCCTGTAACCTATTTACTCGAGGTTTATCGCGGAAAATCCGTCGCAAGAGTGTTCTACGAGCACGAGTTGCACCGCACTACTCATTCGGACGTGTATCTCGTGGAGAAAGTACTGCGCAGGAAAGGAGACAAGGTATATACGTCAAGTAGGTGGGATTCGATCGCATAATTCATGGATACACAAAAACAATGTTATTATTAATAAGATTTTGATTCATATATTTTATTTCTATATATAAAAAATGTATCAATATAAGTACATAAACGTATATTTTTATTATTTTCCATTTATCTTCGTCTTGCAGTATACAGACATATATATATATATACTGTATGAAAATATAAAAAATGTAAAAAACATAATAGTAATATAAATGTGGATACCTTTGTAACGTCTTCGTCCGATACGACGTATCGTTTGTCATTGTATGGACTCAGAACGATTTTCGATTTGGATATCGTGTACACCTCGTGCAGTTTAGATTGTATACACGATTGACGATGAGTCATTTCAATCTCGTCGTTCAAACACGCGTGTAATCGTCGAACGTTATCGTTTGAGCTACGACGTTACTCTTTACGCTTTTTGCTTTTTTAATGTCCTTTTTGCCATCCATCCTAACCACGTATATTTTCGCTCTGAGTTCATCGCTTCGTTATTTTCGTCCTTCATCAGTACTTTTTTGTTTCGCGAGAAGTATACCGTATGCGTTGTCGGATAATCGCTCGTGTCGAATCGCGAAATGAAGCGATATCGCGTTTCATAGTCTCGTAAATGTCCTCGCACGCAGTATATAAGACTGTCCGTGTCGATGTACATAATTTTACATTTGTCGCGAAACAGTGGTAACATATACTCGTAATGAAATTCGTACAAGCAGGTTTTCGATATGTCGAGTATACACATACCCACGTAAATTGGCTTGTTGAACTTCACCTCGAGTTTGCGTAGTTCGACGGCGATCAAATTTTCCGCAAACATGCTACGGCTATGGAAATTCGGTTTCGCGATTGCCTCCGCGCCGTGCCGTCCATCCCATTTTGTTAATAATTTTACGTCAACGTGGTTGCGCATATTCTCCATATTTTTACCGAATACCGCGTTGTTCATTAATTTATATAAATTTTTCTCGAAATCGTTTTTAGCGCGAATTCTGAAATTTGTATTAAGTTCAATATAATCGCGAAGCCATGGAGATTGCGCGAATTGTAGTACTCGATGAATCTTTGTTACGCTAAGACCATGACGAGTACATTGCTGCAGGTTGCGGTAGTGGATGACGTAACGCTGTTTATCGTACAGCGTCGCTAGAAGTTTAGCCTCGCGTTTCCCGGACGGCTTATCGTGCGTCGAACAGAACGGCAAGTCAGTATTGATCGTATAGATGTTGTGGATAATCGAGATCGACTTCGAGAATGTAACTGGTGGAATCTAGAGCGGTCGCGCTCACGTCAAAGTTCGCAACGTCTTCGACCCGTCAAAATTCGGCATATGGCAATGGTTGACACATCATCCACCTGTATAAATTGTTAACATCATAGTATATCAAGATGATGGTTTCAATGAGTCGTACGAATGCATGTTTTATAATAGCCTGAGCGTATCTGCTTGAACATTGATAAAGGCCGCCGCATATACTGCGCTCGATGAACATGATCATATCAATGTCGGTGAGTAACTCAAATCTTATACGCGTATGTTTTAGCATTGCATCCCACGTGAAACCAGACAATGTATAGTAATGCGTAGGATCGCGATATAACTTTCGCGGAAATTTTCGAAAATATCGATCAATAAGACGTCAATTTTTAAGTACAAATCGCTGTATTCGCCGAGCGTTTGAATGGAGAATCGCTTTCAGACGTTCGCGGCATGAGCGTAATCGCTCTCGGAAATTGTATCGCCCGTTAATGAACTGAAAAATGATTCACGCGGTAGTAAGCGGTGTCCTGCAATTTTTCGATGCAGTCAACGAACTCGTACGGAAGAAACCTTTAGTCAGTAATTCAAATTCTTCATCCGATAGAGTTGAAAATTTGGAACGTACGATTTTTAATTTGTATTTAAAAACGATGCGAATTTATCGAGGCTTGCATTTAGAAATTTGAAAAAATCGTAATTTTATGCATTTTCGCTAGTCTGCTGTCTCGGCGATATCTTGAACATGTTTAGTGAATGAAATATATTTTTTTTTGATTATCGGTAATACATGTCTACATGTCCTTCATACGCGGTAGTAATTTCTTTAATTATAAAGTGCGCGTCATATCTCGATAAATTGTGAAAAACAATCAGAATATAAAACGAATATTTATAATTAAGATTGCAATTTGCATGCGCTGGACCACAGTATCTACCGGTGATGACAATGATCGCGTATCGTCCGGCGCGAACGATTTCTCGCAAATGTGACAACGCGTCGCGCTACGGTATGCCTCCAATTGTTCTTTCGACAATGTTTCCATAGGCACGTTGGTGAATACAATATTTTTCACTCGATGCGCCAAATCGTTGAGTTGTCGCGTGAACTATACACGCTATACAGTCTTCATCGCGACGAAATCGATAACGCGTCGTCGTACGAACATCGCACATAGTATTCTATACTGATTACTTCGTAACGTTGATACATGTACGACGACGCATCTTCCCTGTTAAGTTCCATCTTCCGTAGAACGCACTCCAAGTCAGCAGGCGATGAATGGGATGCGCTCCTTATTGCAATAGTTCCCAAATTCGAATCATTTGTCGTCTACGCTCGGCAGTCGGATAGCAGAGTCGTTGATCTTCTCGCAGTCCATTATGTGCGACTGCAATTTTTCTTTCGTACTGAAATAGTGCAAATATCTGAAAAACAAAATATTATAACTATTACCATTATTTTATTAGTAAGACGGAAAATTATATTTAATAATTTTTTCATGTATATACCGATCGCAGAAAAATTTCTTGTTTTTTTTCCCAATAATCTGTGAGCTCACGAGACGGGATAGATTTTTTTATTCACGCAAACCGTCCAACACCGTCGTTGCATGGATCTTGCACGTACAGCACGTACGACGTGTTTCTCCTTCTTTTCACTGGTGAGCCATAGAGGAAGAATGAAATAGAGGAACCTGTTTATTCTCGATGCCGTACATGTTGATCGACATCACGTTCAATCATTCGAATTTAGAAACGTCTTTTAAAGTCACTGGAAACTCAATGTTTGCGAGATTCAATACTGTCGTATAATGCGGGTACGACGATTCTCGATCCGCATACTTTTCAGCCGGGTACAGCGCGGCGACCACGCAAAACACGCATTGTCCGTCGAACGCACATTGATTACTGCTCGTTTCGTTGCTATTTCCTGTGACACTTTGATATGACATCCCGCGCGCATAGAATTTAATTTGTTTCACACTGATAGTAAAATTCGATATACGTGACAATGCCCACCCGCTATCGCGTTCCTGGAAGTCTTCGAGCGATGCTAGGATGGATACCACTCACGCAAATCGGTGTATCAGTATATCTCGATGTTCTTTGTAATTATGTTCTTATTAACACGTTTATCCTTCGTCGCGAACTTATCGTTGAACACTTTTACACTATTGTGTCTTTCTACAGCGTCTCGCACACGCTCGAGCACTATTTCTCTCGCGTCTTCCAAAAACCGCCGCGGCTCAATGTGATTAGAGTTTATCACCGCACTTGTCAATATACGGCTTTCAAACGCAGCGTCAATCTCTCGCCAGACGAAAGATCTTTTGTTGCGACTCGCGTACTCGCCACTCGCGTACCCGCCACCAACGTGCACGAAACGTCGCTGCAATTGTAATTTTACACTCCAACGGCGAGAGGCTTGGCACGATAAAGTTCTTCGAGCCGCTCGATGCACTCGTCGCATCGTTGCAGCCACGCAAAACACTCCACCAGAGTAGCGACCTGGCCACATTGCTCCAGCAATTCGCGTTCCACTCATGATTTTCCATGTCTTTTTTTTAGTCTTTAGATCACATCACACTCTTCCACGGAGCACTTGCACGTGACTCATTCATACACATTGCAGCACTGTGACATATCTAGAATGTCATAATGTTCTAACACCTTTTCATTATATTTGCGAAAGTGCACTGTTCACACTCAAAGCATTGATCTATCGAAAAACAGTTTTGGCGCAAGATCGCGATCACAAAACTCCATCCATATATTGTCAATAATTAGCAGTTCGACGTACTTTTCATTATCCGCGGGAATCTTAATGCATATGCACCAACCTTAGCTCTTATCTGCGCCCAATAATAATCGTCCTTTATTACATTGATATTTTTATTCTACCAATGTCTCTTTTCATACTCATCGTCCTCGTAACATTTGTGTCGTAACCGTGAGTACATTTTCTGTCGCGCGAAAAGATCAGAAACGAACTCTCTAATAACTATTCCATGTTTCTCCACATGTACCTAATTCTCGATCGTGTAGGAATTGCACCGGCGATATTCGCACACCTATGTCTCTTTTTTACGGATTTCCGAGAATATATAACACATCATCTACTTTACAGTCTTCCCACAGATTTTCCAATGTAGTGTCTCACTCACAATACTATTCACAATAGGTTTTTTTCAATGTGTGCAGTTTTTTCAGTGTGAGCACGGAAATATAGTGTATATTAGTACTCTGCAATTCGTGCAAGACCGACCGCTTAGCGCGTCAATATAATCGATATCGATGCTTCCTTACAAGATACATTTCCACAACATCGGTGTCAGCCAAACGGATCATGCATGCTGCATATACAGTTAAAGCACCATCCATTGTAATAGCACTGGATCATGCAATGTTTAGTACGGTCGTTCGCTGTGCACGGATTTGGAGACGGCACAAATTTCTCTGCGTAATCCGTAATATCGTGCTCGCTCAAATCACTAGCATAACCAGCATCGTCTGATAACACTTCTTCGTTAGAATCTTGGTCCATTATTTCCTCAAAATCTACTTCCATTTCTTTGAACATTTCGAACACTTCGTCTCTAATATTCACGAAACTGTTTCGGATCTATGTTTCTAATATACTCGATTACGTTGGCTATGTTCTCAACATTCGCACGATGGTTAGTCATACTTTTTCTATTATTTTTATTGTCAATAACAGAAGCGACCGATTCGTTCGTCTTCCAGGACACTAACTGTGGTATCGAGGCATTTATGACCTATTATATTTTTCGTTACGTCCAGTAGACTTCAAAATTTCTCCATTTCGTGAAAATTTTGGCAAAAAATAGTCGTTAGTACAAAGCACGAATATAAAACTCGAGCGTTAACGATCACCGATCGGCGAGCGTGACATTATTCAAGAAACGTGTCATTAGAAAATCTTCCCAACGATATTAGAAACATAAGTAAAAACATAGATCTTCAGAATCGCCAGATCCACGGCAATAAAATTTACGACAAAGGTTACAAACTATGTAGAGAAAATTCTATTTATACACAATCGGTTCAGTAAATACAATCTTGGTAAAAAAATTTCTCTGAATTTCTCTGAATTTTTCTGGAAAAGTCTGAAAATTTTCCTGAAAATGTCCATATTTTCGGACATGTTGCAGAGCTTTTCAGAGAATTTTTCAGTATAAATTTAGAAATTTGTCAGAATATTTCTAACTTTTAAAGATTTTCATAAAATTTTTTATAATATATTCATAGACTTTTAGAATTTTTCATACATTTTCAATGTGATACTTGAAAAAAAATTTATATTTTAAGACATATAAATTTTGTTTCTTCATTTAACAGAAGTTGTTCCATACAAGATATATGTAATGATTTTTTTTTTTCACCCGAAATTATTTTGAAAACCACACTTATCTAATGGGATTCGAATCTGGGACCTCTGGATTATAAGTCTCCTACATTACGTACTACATCACTTCTTCAACTGATAAAGCGTGTTATTTATATCTATTTAAGTTCCAGAGACATCAATGAATTCGCGTGAAATTCAAGAACATTCAGACCTTTGAAAATGATTTTCAAAGGAATCCTCTGAAAGTCTTTGAAAAGTAAGATACTATTAAAATTCTATCTTCAGAGATATTACTGAATTCCCGAATTTCAACGAAATTCGAGGAGTTTTAGACACTTGGAAATGATTTTCAGAGAATTTGCTGAAAGTCTCTAAAAAGTGAGAAACCATGAAAATTCTATCTTCAGAAACATCACTGAATTCTCGAGTTTCAGAGAAATTCAGAGATTTTTAGACACTTGGAGATTACTTTCGGATAATTCGCTGAAAGTCTCTGAAAAATGAGAAACCATGAAAATCCTACCTTCAGAAACATCCCTGAATTCTCGAGTTTCAACGAAATTCAGAGACTTTTAAATGACTTTTGGAGAATTCTCTGCTAATCCCTCAATTTCTTTGAAAAAGTCTCTGAATGTCACTAAAAATCTCTGAAAAATGATTTCAGACATTTTCAACGAAGTTTTCAGAGACATTTTTTTATCAGGGAAAATCTAAATGTGGATCCTGTGTAGATAAAAACTCATATTTCTTAACGTATAAAAGCAAGTTGAAGGTTTTTTTCTCGTCAACAACAGGAAGTTAGTAAAATAAATGAGGGATCACAAAGCGTAGCTTTTAATTTTTTAGATTGTCAATTGTAAAATTTAAGTAAATACTTTCTAGACGAGAGAATGCATGTTCAAGTAATAAAAGAGAAATTGATGACAAAAAAAAGTTCGTTTGACTTGGAGCACTCGCCTTTGTTCGAATATTTTCACATCCTGCCTTCCACATTTATTGAAGAAGAGTTATGTTTTTTGTTTAGTAGCCGAAAAACATCAGCGCTTTTCTTAACGCGTGGCGACATGTCACCAATCTGACAGTGTATATAAACAGTGTATATAGCTTTTTTCATTCAATCGTAAATTTTAGTTACGAGCGATAAGACATGGATCGAGTAAAAGAATATATAGAAAATCGATCGAGCGCAAGGAGTATCGTCCTTTGTCACCAAATTCGCCAAGTCCACCACCATCGAGGAAAAAAGAGATATTGGGAATATCCTGGTGAAAAAGCATCAAAATCACCATCATGTTCTTCATCATCAACGTCATCAATTCCATCAAAATATAAGCCATAAGGTATTACATTTAGAGTACTAGCGTTTTCTCTGCTAAAAAAGCGAATAGTGATCAAAAAAATTTTTCGTTCTCTTTTTCCAGAAAGCGCTGCTAGCGATATTCAAACCACCAATCGCATTCGAACACTGTCGATCGCGAAAAAATATAATAAAAAAAAATCGATGTAATAAGTGTAATGTGAATAAAAAATTTTTGTTCGCATTACTACATATGTATTTTCTTTTATTCCCCATCCTTTGCCTCGACGTGCTAATAAAAACGTGAGTTCTTGTTATCTATGCATTTTTTGAAAGGACGACGGCGACGGTGGCGATGGTCGCCGGTAGCGATCCGCGGCGGCGGGGCGGCGGGTAACGAAAAAAATAAGGAACGCATAGCGGAATGTCATGTTTACATAATCACTCGACATTCGGGGTCCTATGTTTACGTATAATAAATATCGATAGCGCCAGGACTTTCCTCCTCTTTCCCCGCGTCTACGAATACCCCCCACGCCGTCGAGTACTCCCCGCGCTCCGCGCTCCCTTCTAGCCCCATGGGTTAGAACCCGCCTTGCTTTACTACTTCGTACGATCCATCGAAATCATCGAAGTACCTGATGTACTATGACGTCAACAACCTATTGGATAATGTGTCAATCATGCAATACGCTGATTTTCGCTGGGTCGATGACATAGATAATTTTGATGTTATGAATGTCGCGTTAGATTCACTGACGAGTTACGTTCTCGAGGTTGACTTGGAGTCCATATGTCCATGATGCGCACTCCGATCTACCGTTTTCCAACGCGCGAGAAATCACCCGGCAAGCGAGAGGAAAAGTTCCTCGCGACATTGTATGATAAAAAGCATCATAATCACAATCTGCAGCAATGTACTCACAGTCTCCGCATTACAAAGATCCATCGTATACTGCAATTCGCGCAATTTCCATGGTATCGCGAGTACATCGAATTCAATACAAATTTTAGAACTTTAAAAAAGAAGGAGTTCGAAAAAAACTTATTCAAAATAATGAACAACGCGGTTTTCGGTTAGATCATGGAGAATGTGCGTAACCATGTTAATTAATGTTCAACTCGTAATGCGTTGGGATGGGAGACACGGTGTAGAGGCAATGATCGTGAAACCAAACTTTCACAGTAGAAGCATTTTTTCCGAGAACCTGGTCGCGATAGAAATACAGAAACGAGGTGAAGTTCGATAAACCAATATGTGGGTATGTGCATCCTAAAACATGTTTATACGAATCTGGCCACGAGTACATGTTACCGCTCTTTCATGAAAAATGTAAAATTATGTATACCGACACGGACAGCCTTATTTATCATATCGAGTACAACGATGTTTACGTTGTTATGAAATGTGATATCAATACAAGCGATTACGCGATCGACAATGCTTACGACATTCCGCTAGTAAATAAAAAAGTTCCCAAAAGTTTAATGAAAGATGAAAACAATGGTGCGATCAAATTCATCGGACTTAGAGTGAAAATGTACGCGTTGATGGTAAAAAAAATATTAAGAAGGCAAAGGACATCAAGAGCAATGTTATAGTGAGATCCATAACGTTCAATAATTATACGCAGTGTCTCAATGACACAATTGAAATGACGCGCAGGCAGTCATGCATAAGATCAAAATTTCATCAATTCAAGTATACACCATATCCGAAACGAAAATCGCTCTTACGATGATAAGCGGTACATTGTTCCAGATTCTACCGGCACGCTGCCATAGGAACATTATAAAATATTATTACAAAAAAATTCATTTCTTTTTTATTTCGTATTTATGTATTTTTTATTAATAACATACTTTATTAAAAACATACTTGTATATGTATAATATATTTAATATGTATATTATGTATATTATATATAATATGCATGGTATGTATGTATGTTGTACGTATGTATGTACATACTTATATATCGTATCAATATGTATGTATATACATATATATCTGTAATATGTGTAATGTATATAACATGTATAATGCGTTTATATTTAATATATATTTACATAGGGAAAAAAAAAATTATACACACACACACATACACTTTATAATAAATTTTATTTTTATAATGCTTTGTGTATCCAAGAGTTGTGCGAATTTTCAAATCCGAGCCATTTCACGTAAACTTTGTCTCTTTTTTTACGCAACACCTTTTCAACTAGATATACGTCGGGATTAACGACGCGATGTAACTCATACTGATAGAACTCCAACGGCTGATTTTCCGCTTCTTCCAGTAGATACATCACAGGATTAATTTTCTGTACTTTGACGATTCTAAACACCTCCATGGTCCAATTTAGTGTAACCTTTCTCAAAGATTGTCTTGAATTTACTTACACGTACCGAGTCACTCACATTGAATCACGAGAGTGCGACGGCGTTCACGCTACTGTAAACCGTGTTTAAGAGTTTATTGGCGTTCGTGGAAGTCACATCGATGGGCTGCATCGATATGTTCAATGTTTTCACGCGTTGTATTCCGACACTAGACGCGGTAACAAGTTGAGCCATTTGCATATTCCCGATATCGATTACGTTGCGATTACGTTGCATTCAATTGCCTTTTCTCTGACATCGAGAACCATGTTTACATATTTTTGTCCAAGTACTCTCAATTAATTATGCAACTCTTTACGAACTTTTCGCGTTTGCAATGATTGTTTAATTAACGTTTCACGCGTTTCATAAACGTCTTCGATTGAGGAACTGTGCGAACGTACGATAATTCGTGTGGATCAGGCGACGCATAATTGAAATTCGACGTAATGTTCGATTCTTTTGTGCTCATTGCTTTTTAGACGGTGTTACTTGAAGCCATGAATTATCCATCCAGAGATCATCATTATCATTATCATCTTCATCATCATGAATATCTTCAGGTTTTCTTTTCTTAATATTTTTATCCTTTACACAATGTTAACTTCTTTCTTAATTGGTTGAGATTCATCATGAGCGGTGTTCTCGACAATCTGTTTCAAAGATTATATGATAGGCTTAAAGTGTTTCTCCAATGCTATATCTTCTTCTATTTTGCTGGTTTTTAAAGCGCGATATTTTTTTACGAATTAATTCATTCGTTTTCGCAATTTATTTCGCTATCCTCTCGCGATCTTTAAGTTCTTTGTTGTTATCCATGTTGCTCGAAAGGAAATGTTATGTAGTTGACGTATTGACAACGACTAACCACGTTAAAGTATCACATACTCATTAAATCTTTTTCTGTATCGTCCATGCGTAAGCGCACTATCTTTATCTATGACTACAAATCCATACTTTTGTTGGTCCAACGACACAGTTCGCAGAAATTCTCGTAAGACATATCAGTGTTTATATAATCATTGTATACATGTTTTAGATTGGTACCGTCTTATTTAAACAGGATCAACAGATTTGTCTTATCGCGTATAAGATGTTTCAGTATCTTTGCGTATATCTGACACAGATAAAAGCAGTCAACGTCGCATATCGCAAAATACTTTCTGATCGTGTCTTGTTTATCGTATACCACATCGAAGACAAAAATGGAATTTGAAAGCGCCTCGTTCAGTGATAATACATTGTTATTATTGGAGAATGTAAAATAACCAATTTCTTCAATCGATACTAATAAATTCTCCAAGTATCGATATTTTGACTTTGCAACGACTTCGAGTATATGTACACGTTCTCAAAACGTATACCATGTGGACTTTCCAGCAAACTTATCAACATGTTTGTTTTGCCGTAGTTGGACCGCAGATGATTCTGCATATAGAAATCGGCAGCATGTTTCCTGTGCTTGCGTATTTCTTTTTCAGTCTGTACGTTATTGTCAACATTAATCATTTTGCTCGTCTGCGATTGTCACATGAACTTCATATCTTCTCCCTTTACAACACTGATAATATTGAAAAAACATCGAGAGCGGATATATTTCGAGTAGCTCGCAAAGCGAAACCGCTCAGTATTCAAAATGCTTTTTATCGTGTCAGACAATGTGTGATGTACATAGTTTAACCGCCAAACAGTTGGAATATATACCGACAATTATTTTGCTACGAGAATTTAAGAATTACATAGATCAACTGTGGGATTACTCAAGCATATAAAGGCTGATTCAGAGGTTCAGCAACATCATCGGTGCTTGAAACATTATAATTTGTCCTGCCATCGATCGCATATGGATGGTCCAGCGCCGTTTATAAGAAATTGTAGCAAATGTTAACAACTACAACAAAAGGCTGCGGTTTTTTAAACGCGATAAACGCACTTCCGATCGTTGCATATCCCCGGATATCAATTTTATAGTCCAGGTACGCATTTAGAAAAGCGATTGGCTAGAGGCGATCGAGGCATTAATCCGTTGGACGCGGTGTGTCGCGAACACGACGTAGCTTTTTTGCGGAGCAGAGATCTCACGAAACGACACGTAGCTGACAAAATACTCGCTGAGGAGGCGCGGAAACGAATTACCGCGAAAGATTCGACTCTTGGAAAAAGAGAACTGTTGCCACAGCTGTTTGGGCGGCTATGAAAGCCGAAAATTGGCATAGGCATGAAAACGAAGAAGAAAAAGCCGACAAAAAAAACAAATATTGCCAATGGCAAAACGCGGTATGTTACCTATTCTACCGCTATTGGCAGATTTTGACTCGTTGGTCAGCGGCGCGGCAGGAGTCGTAAAAGTTGTAAACGATAATAAAGCCGCGTAACGTCAGTTGAAAGAACTGAAACGTCATAACCGCGTTATAGAAGGTCATGGAGTTTACCTCACTCCATACAAGCGTGGATGAAGAGTCACAACGGAAAAAATAAAGAAGACTTAAAAAAAAACGCTAAATAGTTGCTAAAAATGCCGAAGGGTGTAATTACCAACGTAACTGCAACAACTGGCAAAACATATGCGTATTCCATTTTAGAGGTATTTTTATGTGTATTACTTTACCAACAGGGAGAGTATATCGAAATGAGAGCAGTATCATAAATTTAAATAATGTTGATGGACCAGGTACTCATTGGCTGGAGTAAATCGCGAAGCGAGAAGATCGTACTGTTTATTTTGATAGTTTCGGCAATCTTCGACCACCAAAGGAATTGATGCAATATTTGGACGTAACGCAAATCGAATATAATCGCACGCTTTATCAACATTACGATCAAAGCAACTGTGGACAACTATGTCTACATTTTTACAGACGATTGACAATCGATTTAAGAATTGACATTGCATTCTTTCAACTCAATATTCATTTAAATATGTCACTGACATTTACGCTCACCAGTAAGAGTAGCGTCCTTGCGGTCTGCTACTTTCCGGTCGTAAATTTGAGCGATGACGATTACGAACTAGGTTTGACGAACTTTGAAACCTACCATATGATATCTAATGTAAATTCATTGAATAATAAGTTTTACTTTGACAAAGATGACAAAGAAATTGTCATTCCCGAAAGATCGTATGAAATATGTGACATAAACAAGTATCTAAAACGTGCAATTCTACAATTTTATCCTAATGATGTTGCGAGAGAGAAAACGCTTCGCAAAGAGGATGAATAATCCCCATTGACTATTCATGTCAATAACAATATAATGAAGAGTGAGATCAAATGCGCTTATCAAGTAAATTTCATCAAACCTCACATTTTATCGCTATTGGGATTTTCATCGAATCGCGTGCTGAAGTCGCAACAGTGGCACGAATCAGACATATCGATAAATATCATCAACGAAAATATCATTCGTATTGAATGCAATGTGACCACGGGCGCATACAGTAACGATAAGTCCGTTCACACGAATATGAATTTTCACCGAACATGTCACCAGGATATAAAATATCGGAAAGACCGACATAGATCATTTACCTTCCGATCATTGTACGGAGCATTACGGTTCTGACGATTCGTGTTATAAATCAAGACGGACGATTATTCGATTTTCGCGGAGAAGAAATCACCATTAGATTGCATGTACAGAAGCGACAGCGATAAAGAAATATGACAACGATAACGATGCTTGTTTTGAACGAATAGATGAAACAGATAGGGGCCACTAACTTTTGTCAGAGGAACGATCAAAAATATTCGAGCGTCCAGTAGAAAGAAACTCACTGCGTCGAATGTTAAATTTTTACAATCATTGGGCTTTGTTGTACGAAATATCTAAGATGGTTGATATCTTGAATATTGGAGGCGAATCAATCTTTGACGATCGCATCGTTAAATTCGAGTTTGACATGTACAATCCACGAATCCATGTACGTCAATACGACGTTTGGACATAGCGACAAGATAAGGATACTTATATAACAGCAGGCTTTACACGTTATCGTGTGAAAGCATTCTCTACGAGAAAGCATTCTCTAGTCGAAAATAGATTGACTTCAAAGGAAAAAAATGTACAAAAGCAACCAAATCTTGGATGTAATTGTGTGGCGTTCATATTCGATGAAATTCGGTATGAACGATATGGAGATTGATCGCAGCAGAAACGTTGGAATAACTAATGAAGGGTTATGCAATGTTTTCTAATGAAATTGCATGTAGTTTGCATAATGCTGGATTTATCGGCTCTAATGATACCGCGAAAAGCCTAATGACAGACGATGGATACTTTAATTTTTGTACCACTCAGCATATTGTTGGACTTTTGCGAAGATTACAAATGTGGTAATACAATTGTGATAATTAACGCTCGTCACGAATTAATTTTGATATGAGCACGCAATGGTAACAATTAGTGGGAGATCCAGCGACAGAGCCGACGCTTGAATTATTCAAAGTACAGTGGCCTCACGTTGCATTGAATGAACTAATAAACTATCCATGCTGCGCGCTTTAGAGAGCGGACGATATCTGAGTATGAGTTTTCGTTCGTGGGATTTGTATGAGTACCCTCTATTGGCGAGTACAACGAAGCATTCCAGGGCCACTGCGACTCAACTGGAAAAACCACGATACGTTATCTTTGGTCTACAGACTGATAAAAAAATATCATGACAGCACGTAAAACTTACTTCGACATCTGTAATTTAACCATTGTGAAACTTTATCTAAATTCTGAATTTTATCTGTACTATGATCTGAATCTAGAGTTTGGCAGAGCCGCTATTTTTATTTACGTTTCAGTACGTCTTACTATTAAATCCCTCATAAAAAAAATGAACCATCATTCTAATTACACTCCTTTTTGAAAAGTTTTATTCTAGTAATTATTGACTTCGCGACAAAAATCAAGAGTGACATCGTGGATGTACGATTAGAATTTAAATTCAAAGAAAATGTGAATACAATAACCTATGACACATACAATCACCTATGGCCTTATCATACATGACCGCGTGATCGAATATAATCCAATGTCAAATGTAGTACGCAAGATTACGTTAATTATCATCACCAAAAAAATACTCTCCCCCTCTTTTTAATATATGAGATAAAATCCAAGATCCTTTGTGGTCAAGCACAGTTTCAAAAAATCGTTCACCATGACTATACCAAAACGTTTGTAGATCTGCAAGGATTTATTGTTGGAAAGAAATTTGTTCTGAAAAAAGTGGCGGTGTTGAGAAGAAGCTATTCTCTCTCATTATATTTTTACGTGTCCCATGCCATGGAACTTCTTGACAAAGTCAGAAAAGTATTGCGCTTCCTGGCTGAGTGCTTATTACCATGGATTGCAATGGGAAGACGGGATGATTCCGTACAGCATAGCGAAACGCCTGATTACAATAGGTGCTGTGGTGCGGAAGAGAATGACGACAATAAAGCTCTTGTATATGTTTAAGGGCATAAAAAACGTGAATGGCTGACTCGATAGCGACGACTCAACACTTGAGATTCTGGATGCTAATTACGAAGATATAGAGATTCTTTACATAATCTAAATGTTACTAATACTGTGTGATGTGGAAAACATGTTAAGAATTGTGCGTTACAGAATGTATTTAAAATATACAACTGGTGTTCGCAACGCTAGAAAAAAAATATATCAAGTTTAAAAAATAAAATATGAGATTTTTTAAAATGCATTTTAATTTTTTTCCCCTATTCCTATAATTAAAAATCTATCAATAATGATAGTTGTTCAGTAGTATGTATATAATTTAAGTATTCGATAGTTATTCAATAACAGTTTTAATAATGACTCGATAATGAGGAACGCTTGGCCATTTGTATTACTAAACATATTATCAGTTGCTAAATTAAAATTGTTGCCGATATTATTAAAAAAATCGTAAATACCATATCTATTTAATAAAATCGTATGCAAAAGACGAAAAGAAAAGAGAGCGCAACGGGAAGAAGAGAGAGCGCAAATAATAAATATAAAACTGCAACGGGTGGAAGAGAGAGAATTGCATCCTACAATAGATAGGACAGAGAGGATAATAGTTTAAAGAGAGAACACAACGGATGAAAGAGAGAAGGAACAAACCCCCTCTTCCCCTCTAACACGGACCCCGATGACGCGCTTCCCCCTCCTTTGAACCTAGCATCTGTGACTTCGCCCGCCTCACCCGCGCGACACTAGAGCCATCTGCTGGTTGTATCCGTGAGTTAGAATCCCTATAGCTATTCTACTAATATACTACATGGGCTGAAAAGTCCCGGAATTTTTAATGAAAACAAGCGTTTTTTGTGCAAAGTTATATTTATTCCTCAACATAGTTGCCTTCGAGGGCGATACACTTGGTATAGCGATTTTCCAACATTTCGATGCCCTTTCTGTAGTACGAAACGTCCAAGCCTTCGAAATACGCCTCGGTTTCCGCGATGACTTCCTCATTCGATGTGAATCTCTT
>NW_011627306.1:26678-43216 GCF_000204515.1 Acromyrmex echinatior | reverse complement strand
TACAGAACTTTTTTCTTCGCCATATGGAGCCGTTTTTTCTTTATTTCGTCGTTCAGTTTGTCCAATAACGCTGCATAATACTCTCCCGTAATTGTTCTTCCCTTCTGCAAGTAATCGATGAAGATTATGCCATGCGCATCCCAAAAAACCGAGACCATAAACTTCCCGGCCGAGCGTTGGTCTTTTGGCCGCTTTGGCCGGCTTTCGTGGCTTTCCAGCTCTGCAGACTGCCTATTGGACTCAGGCATATGGTAATGGACCCACGTTTCATCCATCGTCACAAAACGTCGAAAAAAGTTCGCTCGATTATGCAATAACGCCAAACCGATCGTTGAATCATCAACGCGCTGCTGTTTTTGATCGATGGTCAGCAAACGCGGCACCCATCGTGCCGATAGCTTTTTCATCTCCAAAACATCGTGCAAAATGTATCCCGCCCGTTTTTTTGAGATGCCCACGGCCTCTGTTAACTCGCGCAACTTCACCTTACGATCACTCAAAACGATTCGATGCACTTGCTTTGCGATTTCCGCATTCGTAACCTCTTTTGGCCTTCCAGAGCGAGATCTTCAGTGCTTGTACGATCCATTTTAAATTCACTAAACCACCGATAAACTGTTGTTCTCGAAGGAGCAGATGTGGGATAACATTTCTGCAACCATTTCAATGATTGTTCAGAAGTTTTTCCCATCAAAAAACAATGTTTGATCAAGATGCGATATTCCTGTTTTTCAATTTTTTTTACGAAGGCGAAAGTAACGCCACTTAAACGACTGTAGCTTGTAAACGAATGAACGAAATGTCATGAAACTTCATACATAAACTAGTGACAGATGAATCTCTCGAAATGAATCATGTTCATTTTCTAATGGCACCACCTATTGAAAAATCCCGGGACTTTTCAGCCCATGTAGTATATTACAGATGAATAAATTAATTTTCTTGTTATCTCACTTTTTACGAATGTTCCAATAGATAGCGGTTGATTACGTGAATGAACAATGGAGTTTCATTTCTAAGGTATGCTCTCTGCCTAAGAATGAGTTTCTGGGAGCGGTTTGTTTTAAATTCCACTTTTTTTCATTTATAAAAAATTTATAAGCAAAGCTTCGGCACTCCCATGGACTCTCCTTTATCATCTGTAATGGACCTGGTAATGAGGAGATTGGAGGCGGTGTCCCTGATGTCGTTGAAGATGATTCTATTTTACGATAGATATGTAGATGACATTTGTACTGCAGTTTCTCTCTCAAAAATTGATATTCTTCTACAATGTTTAATTCATTCTATCTACGTCTTCAATTTATTATAGAAATAGAGAAAAATTATTATAGATTTTTTGGATACAATATTTATTAGTAATAATCGATTTGTTTTTGATTGGTATCGTAAACCTACTTTTTCAGGAAGATTTTTAAATTTCTACTCAAATCATCCAATTGCATAAAAGAAAGGTACAACTTTATTTTAGTTGACAGAACTTTTTTACTTTCTGACTTTATTTTCACACTTAAAATTTGACACTTATTAACATTTTATTAAATAATGATTATCCATTAACTTTTATTTTTGATACAGTTAAGTAATGAATAAAAAATTTATTTAAAAATAAACATATAGCACATAAAGATTTAGTTGACAATGTCTGTGCGAATGAATCTGCATTTTGGCTTACGGTACCATTTATTCCTTTTCGCACAGAGAAATTTAAAAGGTTCAATAAAAATAACATCGAGGTAACATCTTTTCATAGTCCTAATAAAATGGGTAAAAGTACAAGAGGATATTTGTCCCCATACATCTAAGAATAATGTAGTTTGTAAGATTTCATGTAATAATTGTGATGCGTCGTACGTTGTACAGACGTGCAGGCAACTGAAAATCAGAATTACAGAACATCGTAATCATATTAGACATAACACTTCTGTCCGTTCTGTCATAACGGAGCACAGGCTGCAGTATGATCATGATTTCCAATGGGACAACGTTAAAATTTTGGATGAAGAGCTTTGCTTTAGGAAACGCTTAATTTCTGAGATGCTCAATATTAAAAAGCAAAAAAATTTCTAGTCTAAATTTACGAACTGACACTGAAGATCTCCACAAGGCATATATACTTATTGTAAATAAAGTTTGATTTTTCGATACTGACAGTCTGTTTCCTCTCTCAGTCCGTGTTGATCCGTATAAGCGAGCGTACATTGTAATCGACACACTATGTCCGTCTTACATAACTGCGTTCCATTAAACTGTATATATTTTAATACTTATATGAACGTATTTATTTGAATAATTTACACATGGCTTTTGATAAGTTTTTACTTGTTAGAATTCTAGTACGTTACTTTGATCTGATTTAGTATTTCGTAAAAAGACTTTTTTTATCTTTTTTATCGATTAGATTTTTTTTCCAAGAAATATGAAACACATTTGACTGTCCAATCGTATGCAAATAATGTCGAGTTCTACATCAAGACTCACTTAAGCTATTATTATAAGGAATATGCGGGCATTTTCTAACCATAACTAATTTTGTATAGCGAACCTTATGATAAGTAAATGTCTAAAGAGGGCTCAATCCGGTAGCCGAAACTTGTAATGTTTTACATTCGAATTTAAACTGTTTTCTTTATTTTTATTCTTTTTTATTTGTAATTTATTGTGTATTTAATTATGTTACAATTTAAAATGTGTTTGACTCTTATTTTGTCCTTTATTTATTGTTATTTATTTTGAATCAGGAATGCTTGAGCATAAATTGAAGCGGACACACTTTTAAGTTGTGTATGATCATTGCGGATTGATAAATTCATCCAAGTTAAAAATCATCATTTCGAATATTTATTGAATTGTGTGATAAGAAATAAGGGAACTCACAATAAACAAGCACCCCAAAGGAATTACTAATTTCCGTCACGTCCATGTCGTTAATCCTAGGTACAGCTAAGAAACGGATAAAAAATTATCGTAGACATATACGATAATTCGAAAAACATGTTTCAGGAAAAGTTATTTTTCTTCAGCATAGTATTATCATGCAGTAAAATATAAGAATTCCCCTTGAGACAAAGGAAGGTTAATCAATTTTCGACGAATGCAGCGCCATCTATCAGAAATCGAGAAAAAAGTTTAGACAAAATATACGTGTTTTTGGACATAGAATTCGAATCTGCAATAAAAGTAGGAGTTCCCATTTAAGATTTCAAAGTTATCCCCAGGGGTAATGGGAGGTAACAAACTTTTGTGTGATAGAATTACTCCTTCGAAAATATTGAGGATTTATACATTTTTTTTTGTATTGTGCTTATTTTTCTCAATATTTTGCAGTCTTAAGTTGAAAAACTCACCTTGTCATCAAATTCTTAGTTGCTAGTATGACATTTCTATGAGCGCACACGTAATTTACACATATAAAAGGTAAGATGTCATTATTAATATGAATACGGTTTACAATAGTAAACGTCTCACGTGGTAGGATCTTGAAGCTCTGGATTCAGGGCTGCCAACTGCAGATAATATAATGCATCTTCTTATGTGGTTGTGTATTCAGATACGTACGAACACTAATATGATTCCTGTCGAGAGCGAACGAGACAGCAAAAGAGAGCGAGAGCCCGATGTTCAAGTGCTGTACAAAGACTGAAAATGCTTTCTCACCGATCTCGGCCGCTCAGTGTATATCAGTGTAAGGGATTCGAGATAACATATTAGTTTTGATAAATTTTAGTAATCATATACCTTTCCCATTAATGTATAATAGCAAAATTGATTTCAAAACGCGATAGTTTACGAGATATTAATTATTTACAATTTCCCATGCGCGGTATATACCACGTTCATAAACACAATATGTAAGAACTCTGGTCGTGCGAGATCAGTAAACTTTAAGATCCCATGTTTAAATTCTACGTTTTTTTTCTTTTTTTCACATACTTTTTCTAAAATAAAATTATTACATTATTATTAACATATCAGGGCAAACATATTTTTATATAATTATTAAATTTATACGTGCACTTTAAAAATTTTAAACCAACAACGAAAATATAGTCAAACAAAAACAAAATATAGTCAAATATTAGAATGAATATAAATAAAATTACTGAAATCATATTAGAGCTTGTACATAATATAAATAAATATTATAAATAAATTAAATTTTCATTGTGTCAGTGAATAGTAAAAAATTCAAACTAAAACTACTTCTTTGTTCAAATGCAAAAAAAATGGAATCATGAATTAAAGATTTTATAATTACGTTATATAAAGTCAAATAATTGATGTACCTTCGCCAAAATTGAATGCCCTGAAATACATCTATGTATACATATCAAAAATAAATTAATTATAAGAAAATTCAATTTAATAACAAATTCTATGAAAAGATTATATTCAAATAGATTAAACAGTAAAAATGCGTGTCAGAGTAATTCTAAATTTAAAGCTCTTAGAGCCGATTGTTCCATTTTTTGGTAAATTTTACCTGTTGAGTAAGTAACAAGATTATTTAATCACATGCATGGATTATCATTTACCTCACAGATAAAATTTATCAAAAGTAAACCGGAACAACCGGCCCTTAGGATCTTAGTAGTAAAATAAGTAGAAGAGAAAGAGAGAGAGAGAGAGAAATAATGTGAATTTTACAATGAAAATAAATTCATCAGATGGAATGCTCGTTTTCTTTTCAATATAATAATTCTAGTCCTGATTTTTATACTTTGTATTGCAATAAATCGTCGTGTGTCTTCCTACAAGTGACACAGTGCAAGACACAGTGATCATGTTATCCTTGTTGAATAACAAGGATGTAATGATACACTATCACACCATATATCTACTCAAGATTTGGTCTGAAAATCCTTTCTGGCCTTTTGTAGCATAAAACAATAAGGAACAAGGTTAATAGGCGCCACTGCGAATTGTGAATTTTTGTATACGTACATATTTGCGTATATGTAAATGTTATTTTATAACTACGCATTATAAATACATATGTATAAAAAAATATTCTATGAACAAATTAATGTTTCTTGTAATAAATTAATAATAGCAATATAATCTAATATTAATATTTTCAAGCAATTAAGTACGATAGCGTATAATCGAGCTTTAAAGGAAATTATAATTATAGAGTATTAAATGTTTATTTTAAAAAAATAAATGGACGTTTCAGATTCTTCTACAGCAAATAAATTATTTTTTCATGGCCATGATCTCCTCCAAATATATTAAAATATTAAAATATATTAAAATATTGATATTTTAAATATTCTTTATTTGTCTTTACAAGGAACTTAATGTTTTTAGATGCATGCACACACATACACACTCCTACACATTTTTTAAGGAATAATATTATAAATATTAATATTAAAATAATAATAGAATTATTCTCTCTTTCTCCTATGGTTTTTTCTTCAATTTTGATATAAAAAATAAATATATTATATAAATATACAAAAATAAATGTATAAAAATAAATATTGTATTATTATATATTCATATATAAAGTAATAAAATTTTAGGATTAAATAAACTCTTTAGTACATTAATGCAAAAAATATTTTTAATTAAACCTGTTTTAATAATTTACTAATTTAATAATAACTTCTCTTCTTACATTACGTACACAAATGTTTAAGTAATTCAATGTTTAATTTAGTTTATACTGTGTTTTCATTGTGAAATATTAGCTTTTTATCTCGCTACATGTGCTTTTATTTATGTGTTGAGATAAAAAATCACTCTCCTAATACTGAAATTATTTTCACAAACAAAACAATTTTTAAATAAAAATTTAAATTGACTAATGCGTTTCGGAAGATATTATTATCGCTGTTTCTGTTATTCCATCTTCGTTGTTTACTAGATATAAAACAAGAATGTATGCCGGGAAAGAGATAAAATAAAGTAGTTGATTTCATCATCTAACTTCATATAACGTAATTATAAATACTTTAACTTATGATTCCAATTTTTCTCGCTTTTCAACAAAGTGTAGGTCCGATTTAAACTTTTTACTACTCATTGACATAATGAAGATTTAATATATTAATTTATTTATTAGGTGTACAAATAAGTTTCCGCCGTTTGACAAAAGACGGTGCCACTAGCAAGCTATGGTTAAAATTGTCTGATGTAAAACATTATATCGTAAGGTTGGACATCTGTCAACAACATAACCTTGAAATACTAGCGATTTTGTATCAGCATCATATATTTTTTTTTGTGCGGAAATACCGAGTTTTGAGCCGAATAAGCGTCATTTGCGGGAACTTTTGATTTACTTCTTTAATTTGAAGAAATCTGCAGCTGAGGCTCATCGATTGCTTGTAGAAGCATATGGTGAGGCTGCCTTAAGTGAGAGAAATTGTCGTGAATGGTTTCAAAAATTTAAGAACGGTGAATTTGACATCGAAGACAAAGAATGTAGCGGAAGGCCGAAAGTGTACGAAGACGCGGAATTGGAAGCATTATTGAATGAAGATTCGTGCCAAACGCAAAAAGAACTTGCACTTACATTTTGACTTACATCAATAAAACATTATGTATCGTTTCATATGTTCTTTCACAATAAATGCTTAATTTTTGATAAAAAACGGCGGAAACTTATTTGTACACCTAATATATTGTTTCCAATCTCTAATATGGTTTTAATAATTTTATCTATATTCTTTCTAATGTTTGACTATATTTTGATTATTGGTTTAAAACTTTTAAAAGTACACGTATAAATTCAATAATTATATAAAAATATGCTTACCTTAATATTAATAATTTTATTATGTTTATTAATAATTTTATTTCAGAAAATATATGTGAAAAAAGGAAAAAAACATAGGATTAAACATAGGATAGAACGTGAGATCTCCAGCATACTGACTTTACGCACACGACTACATGGAATTCTTATAGACTGTGGAAGTCTTATAGACTTTATAAACGCAGTATATAACTCATAAAAAATCATAAATAATTAATATCTCATAAACTATTGCGTTTTAAAATCATTTTTCTATTATATGTTAATGGGAGGGAGAATATGATTACTTAAAATGTATTAAAACATATATGTTATCTCGAATGCCTTCCGCTCTTTTATATTGATACACGCCAAGCGGCCGAAATCGCTGAGAAAGCATTTTCGATCTTCGATTGTTTCTATCAAACGACAAATCGAAAGAGGGTTTTTTTCAACAGGTTGTCTCATGCTGTCTAGTTCGCTCTCGGCCACTTTCGGCCACTCTCGGCACACCAAAGAATTGTCAATGCCATCAAGAAAGATAAAGAAACCTATTACCTTTCTTTGTTCAACTCAATGTGAAGAATTTTCCTATGATTCAATCAGCTGTAACAGAATTCTGCAATTCTGGTGACCTAAGTTATACTCATTTTTCTTCTCGAAGAAATATTATTTATTTATGAAATTTCCCTGTTGGGATTTCTTTGTTATATTGTTGGGAAGGCTTGTACAGCCAGATTTTACAAATTGATTCTGAAAATTTTTATTAATCATGTAACATCAACTGCACTATAATACACATCGAGTGAGATATCAGAACAAATTTTTATTTTTCTCTTTTTAAAAAAAATCGCTCTGTACAAGCCTTCAGGAGTCTTTCTTAATTATGAATATTGTAATTAAAATGCGATCCATCCAGTATTTTTAACCGTAATTTCGATATAAAAAAATTCATCTTCGACTAGAGATCTCTCCTGTCGACCCTTAATGTTTACAGACGAAAACTCTCCAAAGTAGCGCAAAGTAGTCCTTTTATTTGACTCGAAATAAAAACTCTCCCATTGGTTATTTTAATTGCCATTTTGGACCAGTAGTCCAATAAGCGTTTAGTATTATCAGTATATGAAATGATTAATGAATCGAAAATGAAGGACTTTTGGATTACTTTGGTATATTTAGCTTTATTATAGATATACATTTCGATAAATATGAAAAATAAAGAAACGTTTCAGACGAAAGTGAAAACTCTGCTGCAAATGTCCATATGTACATCCAAGGACTTCGATTCATTCCCTAAAGGAAATTTTTATAAATTGAGAAGTAACCATCTTTCTACATTAATGTCCATAGTCCGTGCGCGATTAAGGACGACTAAACCTTACGTCCGCTTACAAATAAATTTGACATAATAAAAATATCTTGAATTTTCGGAAGTTTTAAATAATAACTTTAGTATTTTTATTCCATCTCCGTGGAAAAGATGGTGATAATAGGATATACGGATCTTGACCTGAAATGCGAGAAAGCGCATGAATATTATTTATCAAGTCTCTAGAAGGTTAACATTATAGCATTTCAGATAAGTTTTCTTTTCCTTATAAGATCCACGAATTCTACTAAATAAAAAACAATTGCTTTGTAGATTTTTATTACATTTTTTAGGTATTAAAATCTAGAATAAAAAAACGCATTACCGTGAAAACGCACAAAAGATTTACGTAGTGATATAGTACGGACTAAATGCACCCTCTGACATACTCGTCTATTGGCTATGTCACAAGGACGAAAGACAACCGAGAAGATCTATAAGCCAAGGAATCAGGCTAGGATACTCACGGGAAATATTCAATTCTTCGTTTGTCTTTTAGTACATGTGATCATCGGAATTATCTATACGAATAGCACATTCATATATAATTATATCCGCTTGTGGAAATTTAAACATGTTTGTATATATTTATATTTATATACAGTTAATTTATATATATTTATATAACGTTAGTGTATATAAACGTATATATAACGTTAATATATATTATGTTTATATACTCGCACACGCTCAATATTATCCGATGTTTTTCCCGTCGCAGGTCGACCAGAACGAGAATCACTGTCAACAGACGTGCGGCCATTTTTAAACCGCTTATACCACTCTTTTATTTGTGTTTTGCCCATACACTCGTCTCCAAAGGCCTTTTGCAACATTTCAATAGTTTCTGCACAAGTTTTTTCAAGTTTAAAGCAAAACTTGATGCAAATTCGGACCGAGTTAAGGTGTTGTGAACATTGCGCAACTTTGAGCGTGTTTTAAAGTGTTCCCTATTTTTTATTTGTTGAGTAGTGTGTATGTATTAGGTGTTGGAATTAATTCGTAGCGTTTTACAAGTGATGGGAAGTACTTTCATTAATGTATTTTTTAATGCTCATGTGAAATAAATAACATTCTTTCATTTAAAACGCTACGAATTAATTCCAACACCTAATACATACACACTACTCAACAAATAAAAAATAGGGAACACTTTAAAACACGCTCAAAGTTGCGCAATGTTCAAAACACCTTAACTCGGTAAAAAATTATCACAAACATAAAATCGAAAAAACATTTGATAGTTTGAAATCTCTGCTTTCGAAATCGGTAATTGACATTTTAATATGAATGATTGTTTACGGAGATATACGAACACAAATACACCCATCAAATCAATTCAATCTGAAAAATTTCTACAAACTTTACGAAGGTCTGTGGCGTAAAATAAAATTTACATAAAAATGCGATTTACGACAGTCAAAAGAGTGAACTTTACATTCAATATAGTTATTTGTTGAGTGTCATACGATTTTTCTTCTCTGAGTAATTAACTACGTTGAACACACAAAAGTGATCATTTTTGCTTCAACGTTCAATAACTCACTGAAAAAAAAATCGTATAGCACTCAATAAAAAAGCAAATTGAAGAGAAGTAAAGATTCAGTCTTTCGACTGCTTTAAATCACACTTTTGTGTGATTTTTATTTCATGCCATAGACCTTTATAAAGTTTACAAAATTTTCAGATTTGACAGGTATCCATTTGCACCCGTATAGCTCCGTAAAAGATTAGTCGGATTGAAATGTCTATTACCGATTCAGAAGTAAAGAATTTCACTTTTAAGATGCTTTTTAAAAAATTTCATTACGATCATTTTTAACGAAGTTATTCTATCTTGAACTTAAAGAATCATTTAGAATTGAAAAGGAATGAAGATTTACGTATCTCTGCGAAAAATGATTACGATGTTTGAAATAACTATTTTAAACCATAACTTTCGAATGTTTCAAATCATGTTTCTATTTAAAAATTGTATTATACTAACAATGCTAATTTGAAGTTGATCTTTTAAAATTATAAAATCAACTTCAACTTTGATGACATGCACGGAACAAGAAAATCTTTTCAGTTCTGTGTTCTTAATAAGAGAACAATATTTTGCTTTCTGAAATGATATATCTTTGACACTCTATAAAATGAAAAGATTTTTCTCCAAAAAATGTAATACAAAATTAATGTCTAAAAGTAACACTTTTGTGTAAAAAAAGATCTTTTTTATATTATGTCATATTTTTTTGATAGGGATTTTTGAAGTGCTTTTACCATTTCTTGAAATATAACGTTTTAGCGCCTACATTACCGTTACCCAATGTGCATCACGTTAAGAAGAATTGCCGGTCAGAATTTGCATATCGTGCATATGTGTGTGCGTGTGTGCGTGCGTGCGTAGAGGGGTATGCGTACGTGGGTGTATTTAATATTGTGTGTTTCCTTCTCTCTGATTAATCGCCGCTTCTAGTTGTCGCATATGTTTATGCATCTCTGGATTAAAATTATTTTGGAATTTTATTTCAAATCTACCTAAGCGCTTCTCCTAGCTTGTACAAGTTTTGTAATTGTTCTTTGTAGTGTCTTAATTGTCGTTCCAAATAACGCAGTATTTTTTGAAGGGGCATTACTTCATCATCCCGCTAATAGCCGGATTTGAATCCGAACACATTTAGGATGAAAGACGATTAAGACGCCGCGAATATATCCGCGTACACATACGTCTATCTTGCACATGCCCGTCCGCCCGCCCGTGCGCACACACGCACACGCGCACGCATGCACGCACGCACGCTGTGCAAATTCCAATGTGATATACATCGGGTAACTCTAATGTAGGCGATAAAAATTAATTTTCAAGAAATGATAAGAACATTTTAAAAATCCTTATCAAAAAACGACATAATAATGTAAGAGATTTTTTTACAGAAAGTGTTTTTTAGTATTAGACATTTATATTAAATTTTTCAAAAAAACCTGTTTATTTTATAGAGTATCAAAGATACGTCATTTTAGAAAGATATTGTTCTCTTATTTATAGAACACAGATCTAAGAAGATTTTTTTATTCTGTGTACGTCATCAAAGTTGAAACTTATTTTCTAATTTTATAAAGATCAACTTCAAATTAGCATTGTTAGTATAATACAATTTTTAAATAGAAACATGATTTGAAACATTCGAAAGTTATGACTTTAAGCTTCAAAACGGTTATTTCTAACATCGTTTTGTGATCATTTTTCGCAGAGTATTTTACATAAACCTTGATTTTGGATTTTTTAACACTAATTCTAAATGATCTTTAACTTCAAGATAAAATAACTTTGTCAAAAATGATCGAAATTTTTAAAAAAGCATTTTAAAGATTAAACTCTTTACTTTTGAATCTGTAATAGATATTTCAATCCGACTGATCTTTTACGGAGCTATACGGACGCAAATGGTACACCTGTCAAATCTGAAAATTTTATATAAACTTTATAAAGGTCTATGGCATGAAATAAAAATCACAAAAGTGTGGATTAAAGCAGTCGAAAGACTGAATCTTTACTTCTCTTCAATTTGCTTTTTTATTGAGTGCTATATGATTTTTTTTTCAGTGAGTTATTGGATGTTAAAGCAAAAATGATCACTTCTGTGTGTTCAACGTTTAATTACTCAAAGAAGAAAAATCGTATGGCACTCAACAAATAATTAAATTGAATGTAAAAGTTCACTCTTTCGACTGCCGTAAATTGCATTTTTGTGTAAATTTTACTTCACGCCGTAGATTTTTGTAAAGTTTGTAAAAATTTTTCAGATTTGACGGGTATTCATTTGTGTCAATATCTTCGTAAACAATCAATTAAATTGAAATATCAATTACCAATTTGTAATAGAAATTTTAAACTTTCAAATGCTTTTCGATGTTTTGTCGGCGATAATTTTTCACCGAGTTACGGATTTCTGAATATTGCGCAATTTTGAGCGTGTTCTATAATGTTCCTTATTTTTTGTTGAGTAATATATGTACGAGTATATACTAACGTTTTTATAAATAATTAACATTATTTCGTGAATGCATACCTATTATAATAGATAATTATCGGTCTAATACGATCTATCGAGTTGAAACTCAATGAAATATGCTTGTTAACTGTGATGAGACTTTGCGACGATTGTGTTGTCCGTACAGACAATTCCATTGATTATATCTACCAGAAAACTGACGAAAAATTGAATATTCGCTGTGAGTATTCTAGCCTGACTCCTTGGCTTATAGATCTTCTCGGTTGTCGACTTTCGTCCTTACGACATAGCCCAGCCAATAGACGAATCTGTCGGAGGATGGGTTTAGTCGATAATGTAACGCTGCCTTTCGTGCATTTTCACGGTAATGCGTTTATTCTAGGTTTTAATACCTAAAAAATGTAATAAAAATCCACAAAGCAATTGTTTTTTATTTAATGAAATTTGTAAAATTTGTAAAATTTGTAGAAAAAAGAAAATTATCAGAAATGCCATAATGTTAATCTCTTAAAGACTTGCTGAATATTCAGGCTTTCTCACACTTCACGGCAAAATCCGTATATCTTATTATCCGTTTTTTCCATGGAGATATGAAATAAAAATACTTTAGTATAGATAATAAGATATACGGATTTTGCCGTGAAGTGCACGGCAGGTTACTTATTTAAAACTTCAGGTCTCTAAAAAACGCCAAAGCTTGTGTTACTTACAATTTAAGTCTCTAAGTGTTAAGACAATCCTTGTGCTCAGATCCGTAGTTGTAAGCGGATATAAGGTATTAATCATGCACAGACTATGAGCATTAATGTAGAAAGGTTGTTACTTCTCAGTTTGTGAAAATTTTCGAAGGAAAGAATCGCAGTCCTTGAGTGTATGTATAAGAACCTGTCCGAATTTACCATGAAGATTACCATGTATGATAATTTCCATGATAAATTCGCAAAGGTTCCTATGTGTATATATTATGTGGATATTTTCATTAGGGACGATTTTGACGGAGATGGTCACGTTATTCTTTTTGGATGGAAGGATAGTAAAAATGCGAAGATTATTCTATTTTTTACAAATGTAATATATATGATGATTCTTTTACTTAATATAATTCCTCTAATTATTACACATATAAATTTATTAAAGCAGAAATTTTAAAAAATCAATAATATTTATAAGATATTTTGTATTTTATTCTGACATATATTGATATAAAATATTAAATATCTCGTAAATTATAAACTTTTTGATAATCATACCTCAACACATTTGAATGAGTAGAACAATGAGATGAATCAAGTTGTGTAAAGAAAACATAGTTACTTACGAGAGGTAAACCACTGAGGGCATTACGGTGTACGCATTTGGGGCATTACTGGGCATTACTGAGCATTATTGGGGCATTAGTGGGCATTAGTAGGCATTACTAGTAAGCATTAGTGGGGCATATTATAATGGAAATTATTAAATCACTGAACACTATTATGTTTTATTTTTAAACTGACCAATATTTTATGTCAAACATATTTATATATAATAATACATAAAAATTTGAATATTAAATAAATTATACAGATTGCGCGCTCTTTTTTTCACAATGTGATCCATGGGATACGATAGATAATACCCTATGGATAACATTGTTGCTATTGTTCAGTACTGCTATAGTAATGCAATCAGCTAGCACTTGTCTTATCTTAGGTTTGCGAGGCAGTTCTGCTTAATAATAATTACAATTTTGGAACGCTTCGTTCGGAAAAATTCGGCTCAGTGCGATATACATCTGTTCTTCTTGCGTTTAGCAACTTTCGACAACTTTCGGCTGAAGTAAAGAAATCGTGCGCTCCTTGGCAGGGGAAGGAATGACAGATTTCCTAACCTCAATAGTCGTTAACTTTAACATTTGATATCTTAGTTCGTGGGATTAGGCACAACATTTTACTGCCAGATTCTTTCGTTTCAAAACACAAATGAGCATAATTTCATTGAAATTGAAGGTGAAGGGCGAGAAATAAGCAACCAGCGAGAAGAACAAACGTATCTCTCTGTCTCACTTGTACTCGATGCAGCCAAAAGTTGTCGAACACGAGAAGGATGGTATATCGCTGAGCCGAATAGATATGAATAAAGTAGAAGAATGTTATATATAGAATATAACGCACATTATAACTAATATGCGTACGAGAGATACTTGTAAGCGCGCGTGTATAAACAATAAACGCGTGTACAATGCGTAATTCTCTATACATATCGGTTATTGCGAAAAATATTGCTAAGGTCTCGGTAGTCTAAAGGCTTAGGACACTCGCACGGAATGCAAGAGATCCAGGTTCGACTCCCGGCCGAGGCAATATTTTTCGCAATAAGTTTATTACAGTTTTTTAAGATTAAATTGGGGAAGTTTGGAAGGATTATTAATAATTCAGATTGATTGCGTTGAAAGTCCTACAATCATATCGGCGCGCAATTATTATTTCGGAAATTAATTCATTTATATGAATATATATATTAGTTCAACATCTGAACATTCAGATTGTAGTGGCGCTTTGTATTTAAAGTAATGTTATAATTAATAATTTAAAACAAATTGCTAATACTGACGATACAATTGCTTATTTAAACATAATGAAATATATAATAATATTTTTCTTAAATGAATCTACATCTTTAAGTCGATCGAGTTTATTATATGTAATATTTAGTCTTCTTTCTGAAAATATGGCGATTTATTGAGAAAAACAAATAAATAATATACTATAAAAAATAATTTTTTAACTAACAATTGTCATTTGTATATAAAATTAAATGTTCATAATTTAGCTGATTATATAATTTAAAGATAATAGGTAATCTCTAACGCCAGAACTGTTTCGCCCGACTATGTTTAGTAGCCAAATGTGCGAAAAGTTTTTTCGAACAACTCAGTCTATGACTTCCACTTATTCTACTGTTATTAATTTCTACTGTTATTTTAGTATTAAGAATTTAATATACCGTAATAAGTAAAAAAGGAAAAAGGGCTACGAGCCTAAAACATAAATTGACAAACTGTATAAGTAGTTAAAAAATTTTTTGAAATCAAACTATGTCATAAAATTGAAAACGTAAAATATAATTTGACAATCAGAAGGTGAACAAAACAAACGTTTCGATCCTAGTTGGATCATTTTCAATGTGACAAATAAATTAGTGTGACAAAATAAATTAACAATGGTAATTAACAATAGAGTTATAACGTAGATAAAAACATAAGAAATCAAGTAAAATTCGCATTCGGACGCAAATTAACTATAAAGCTCGCTCCAAATTCCATTGGATTTGGAAAACTTATATAGATGCGGCGGAATATTATTTATTATTTTTATAATTCTGATTCTCGCGGGCGAAATTATGCGTTCTCAACATGAATATTTTCCGTTCACCTTCGCTTTCATAAAAAACCGATTTGGTTGTCACATCTGTAACTTACTAAAACAATTATGCAATCTCATTAAATTGAGTGTGAATATTGAGACTCGTATCAAATTTATTAATTCATGCTTGAAATTAGAATTAATTCCGCCGCATCTATATAAGTTTTCCAAATCCAATGGAATTTTGTTATACAACAATACTTGTTACAAAAGACTCGAAAAGATACAACTTAGTAATGTAAAGGCAATTATGCGATTGGAGTTGAGGGACGCTTACTGCCATTTGCACTCAACTAGAAATAATATCTTTTTACTTTCCAATAAAACTTTTCACAATTTACCATTCCTTGTAACAATTTTTCAAATATTTAGATAAAATTAACAGTTTCCATTTCTCTAAACAAATGTTTAGAATAAATAAAAAAATAAATTGGCTAGGACAGAAAAAATTAAAATTATTAAACTAAAAATTAAACCTATTTCTTACAATGTTACCAAAGACACTAGTTATCCTCCTAGTGTTCAACTTGTTGTTGATAGGCGATCGTACAATAGATAATCCATTTTCGAGAGAATTGATATTGTTCCTTCCCTTCCAATCCTTAATAGATTCCAAAATAATTTTCCTTCTCCTACATCCACCGACAAATTAATTTTGAACTGGTTGCGCACTACCAAGAGGTTTATCAATGACCACCCTAATATACTACTTACTAACGCCGATAAGGGTAACGTCACTGTTGCTCTAGACAAAGACGCCTACGTTTCAAGGATGGAGGAGATTCTCTCGGACACGAGTACTTACGCCTTAATAAAGATCCTAGTAAGAAATTAACGCGAGACTTACGCGCTTTTTTAGTGAGATGGAGGCGGGATCAATTTATCGACGAGTTGACATACCGTAGACTGACATCTGATGATGTTATACCTAGAGCTTATGGCCTAACTAAGATACATAAAGAAGGTTATCCATTGAGAGTTATTGTTTCTTGTATAAACAGTCCATTATATAACTTTTCACT
>NW_011627306.1:0-25596 GCF_000204515.1 Acromyrmex echinatior | reverse complement strand
TTCTTACAATAAGAGATTGGTGTCTGAAATGATTCATATTAAAAGACAGAAACAAGGCCTTAATAGACAAAACGTTAGGGAAGAGGATAACAGTTATTTAAGAAAATATGAATAGCATCGAATCAATTTTGATCATAATTTCAAATGGAATGAATGTGAATTTTGGACTGCGAATCTTCTTACAATAAGAGATTGGTGTCTGAAATGATTCATATTAAAAGACAGAAACAAGGCCTTAATAGACAAAACGTTACCGATACTTATTCACAGATCATCCAGTCTCTTTCTCCCTCTTGATTGCTTTCCCTTCCCTATCCTTCTCTTCTCTCCCTACTTTCTCTCCCTTCCACTTTATTCTTTCCTTCTTATTATTTTTTTTCTCCCTTCCCTTTCTAGTTTTCTATTTCAACCTTCTTGTCTTTATATGTCGTACTTTATATCTTAGCTTCTTAGAGAGGCGATCAATTTTGATTCCAATCGCATTGCCTAATCTATAATACATCATTTCGACACACACATAAGGTATTTATTATAAATTTCTAAACTCATCATACATATACATATACAATGCATGTCGGCAATTTACTCTTTTTTTCTTATGTGCTTGTCTTATAATATCAAAGATAATTTTTGCTTCTTTCTTTTAATTTTGACTTATTATTTACGACTTATTTGTACTTTTCTTTTTACTGTTTACGACTTGATTTGAACTTTTCTTATTATTCTTATTATTTTTATTTACTTCTACCGTTAATTTATTATTACAATTTATACTTGCTAACAGAAACATGTTCGTCCTTATACATACATACGGTTCGGAGGAGCACATTTTTGTCAACTATAATCGTTTGTTTGATTTCCTCTCAATTTGGAGCGAGCTTTATAGTTAATTTGCGTCCGAATGCGAATTTTACTTGATTTCTTATGTTTTTATCTACGTTATAACTCTATTGTTAATTACCGTTGTTAATTTATTTTGTCACACTAATTTATTTGTCACATTGAAAATGATCCAACTAGGATCGAAACGTTTGTTTTGTTCACCTTCTGATTGTCAAATTATATTTTACGTTTTCAATTTTATGACATAGTTTTATTTCAAAAAATTTTTTAACTACTTATACAGTTTGTCAATTTATGTTTTAGGCTCGTAGCTCTTTTTCCTTTTTTACTTATTTTGATTTATTGAGTCTTATTATTTTTATAATTTAATATATCGTATTGATAGGTTTAAACAGACAAATGCTATAATGAATAATCTTTCAGGAGTATTTAAATTTTCCAGAGAAAATTAAAAAGTGTTAAGAAATAGAAAATATCTTAATATATGAAATTATAGAAAACTTAAATATCAAAGAAATTATTGAGCTAACTTTGAAAAATGCTATTGAAAACACCAAAAAATTAGATATGAAAATTGGAAATGATACAGACTGGAAATTTATTAATATCCCTTTGCAAATTGTAGATGATAATAAATTCGATCATATAGAACATGAAATCGGTAATGGTTCCTTTATAAACATTGGAAGCATAAATTTTCAAGGATGTTAACAACTCAATTTTATTTGATAATCCTGACAATTTCAAATTAGAGAGTTTAGAATTAAAAGATTTTTCAAAGCAAGTATCACAGAAATCAATAACAGGAGATTCACCATTTTCATAGAGATTAAAGTAAATGACAAAATTATGATTGTTAAAAAATCTTCTTATTGTTATCTTCTTAATGAATGTAAAGGTAAAGTCAGTGCAGATAGATTACGAAGATTTATTACAAGTAATAAAATAAATAAAAAAATGAAAAATTGTACAAAAATGCATCCTGAAAAGAAGCAAAAATGTTTTCAAGTTTCTAGTTTTTCTGAACAACATCAAATGATTCAAAAGAAGAATGTTTCCTTGAAAAGAATCCTAAAGTCTGTAACGCGAGAGTATCTGAAAAGTATTATGCTATTTTTTTATGATGACAACTACTATATTGGCCGAGTTATTGATAATTGTGACAATAAAGTAAAAATAAAATTGTTTTAATCTGAATTCAATTTTTTTATTTGGCCACACGATGAAGATGTGATGTTTGTTGAAAAGAAATATATTTTCTATCCAATTGAATTAGTAGGAACTAGACCTTTTATGTTAAAACATTCTGATTTAGCGGCTATATATAAAAAGTAAATTAATAAAACACTGAAAATTTTAGATTTATTTGTTTGTTACTTTATATTAGGTACCGCGGAAAGTTCGTTTTTCCCGTATAAACATCTTTTAAAAAACTTGCACGAACTTTTCGCGGTATCTAATACTATATTATAAACGTATGAAAAGAACAGCATAAAAAACCACCGCACAAGTTATATTTTCTGATATTTAATTATAATTACATTAATAACAACATTAGACGTTTCGGCCACAATCTGGCCATCCTTAGTAAATTCACAATATTCTTAAAACGCAGAGTTACATATAGCTGACATTAAATTTAACCGTCGTATGATATAATTATGTGTATATATAAACATGTTCTTTCATATGTGAAGGTGCCTCGTACAATAATGTTACATCGCCAATTGTTATATCATGAAAAGTGTAGAACGAGAATTTCCAAATTCTAATTTAACAAATTTGCGTATCATTAATATCTTCTAATCGAAATGTGTGAGAATAGAATCGTTACGTATTTTATAGCAACAAAATAATAATGAATCTCAAGTACATCCTTTGCACAGATGGAAATTTATCGTGACATTGTGTGTTATTCGTTGTCATATCATATATGTTACCACTACTTATATGTATAAGTCAAAAGTTTAGAAAGTTCTAGAATTATTTATTAAGTGAGAGAGATCTTTCTTAAGAAGAGGCAGATAAACATCAGGCAAACCATCAGTGTCACTTTGCTTATTGATACCACTTATTTGGCCTTTAATGTATATCATTTCAGAAATTCTTCTTTTCATTAATGATTGTTCTGTGTCTAAAATTCTTATGTTATCCCAATCCAATTCTTATGTTATCCCAATCTCATTCAACTGATGACGTGAAATCACTGACATCTCGGAAGTGGATCTTCTTATGTCAGCCTTATGTTCCTTTATACGAGTTTTTAATTTCCTTTTTGTTTGGCCAACATAAGAAGATTCACAATTTAAACAATTTATCTTGTAGACTACTCCACGATGATCATCCTTAAGCAAAGGATCTTTTCCAGTTTTTATAAATATATTCATTTCATAGGTTTATAAGCTATATTAAAGCCATGAATATGTGAAAGTTTTTTTAAATTTTTCAGATGCTTTGCTTAAATATGTAATGTGAAAAACATTTTCTTTGAATTAGAATTAGCGTCACTTTAGTTATTATTGTCCTCACGATTTTGATCTAAATTAGTTCTACTTTTCAAGGTTTTTATTCTATTTAGATAGACTTGATTGAAAATAAGACTTCGATTCCTTTACATGAGTTTATTAAAGCAATTATGATTATAATTAACTCTACATTTTTTAAATTCGACAAAAAAATATTTAGACAGATTTTTGTCATGCCAATGGGCTCTCCTTTGTCCCCTATATTAACGAACATAGTTCTACAAGACTTAGAACAAGAAATTATTATTGCTAATAATATTATCTCGTCTTTTTATTTCCGTTATGTGGATAACATTGTGTTAGCGGTGCATAAAGACAAGGTTGAGGGAGTTCTGGAATTGTTTAACTCATATCATGAAAGGCTTAGATTCACTGTTAACTTTGGCGATGAAAACCGCATAAATTTTTTATACGTAAAATTAATGAGACAAGAAGGAAGAATCATCTTCGATATTTACAAAGACCTACTAATACTGAGAGTTATTTAAATTATTTTTCGAATCATCCGTTAGTAAAAGGGGCGTAATCATCGGGCAATTAGAATTATATAAGCAGATAATGATAATAGGCAGATAGAATTTTGCTTTTATCCTTCCAAAATTTCATGAAAAAAACATCCCTGATTTAATTCACACTATTTTAATGAATGGTTATCCTCTTATTCTCAACAATAAAAAATAGAATAAAAACCTTGAAAAGTAGAACTAATTTAGATCAAAATCGTGAGGACAATAATAACTAAAGTGACGCTAATTCTAATTCAAAGAAAATGTTTTTCACATTACATATTTAAGCAAAGCATCTGAAAAATTTAAAATACTTTCACATATTCATGGCTTTAATATAGCTTATAAACCTATGAAATGAATATATTTATTAAAACTGGAAAAGATCCTTTGCTTAAGGATGATCATCGTGGAGTAGTCTACAAGATAAATTGTTTAAATTGTGAATCTTCTTATGTTGGCCAAACAAAAAGGAAATTAAAAACTCGTATAAAGGAACATAAGGCTGACATAAGAAGATCCACTTCCAAGATGTCAGTGGTTTCACGTCATCAGTTGAATGAGATTGGGATAATATAAGAATTGGATTGGGATAACATAAGAATTTTAGACACAGAACAATCATTAATGAAAAGAAGAATTTCTGAAATGATATACATTAAAGGTCAAATAAGTGGTATCAATAAGCAAAGTGACACTGAAGGTTTGCCTGATGTTTATCTGCCTCTTCTAAAAAAAGATCTCTCTCTCACTTAATAAATAATTCACTTAATAAATAGAACTTTTGACTCATATATATAAATAGTGGTAAAATATACGGTATGACTAATAATAACACACAATGTCACGACAATTTTATCTGTGCAAAGGATGTACTTGAGATTCATCGTTATATTTTTTGCTGTAAAACAGGTAACGATTCTATTCCTTTACATTCCGATTAGAAGATATTAATGATATACAAATTTATTTTAAATTAGAATCTGGAAATTCTCGTTTTACACTTTTCGTGATATCACTTTTGACGTTCTAACATTAATACACGAAGCAGCTTCTCATAGAAATGAACACGTTTATATAGTTATAACACACGACGGTTGAATTTTATGCCAACTGGATGTAACTCTGCGTCTTAAGAATACTATTTGTTCGAGATCGGTAATTCGCAAGAAAAGCAAGAATTCTTTCAGTCGACCGACATTAATTGTCATTGAACGCATGCATAAATTGAGCTCGTGATTTCATCTCGAGCATGATCTTAATCCTCGTTAAAATCATCGAATTCGTCGTTCTTTGTTCTTTTTAAAAACAATTCGTTACACGCAAACAAGCTGTCGTTACCGGCAACGGACAATCGAAAGTTCTAGAACGATTCAATTCGCGCACGCGAGCGCCGCGCTCCGACGAATACATCACGCGCTGTCACCAATCCCACGCACGGATTTTCTGCCGCGCATGACTGTTACGTTGAACGTCGCTAGAAAAGAATTCAAAGCGCCAATCAATTCTGTATACCAAATGCCACGTAATAATTACGATTGTGGCAAATTTTTATTGGATTTTTCTCAAAAGGGAAAGCTCAGGCCGAAAGCAATAAATGCTTCGATCTCGCCGTCCTCCTTCTTACTTCCAAAAAGTTCTTAGAGTTCTTAGAGTCATAATCTCGCTCCGTAAAATCGCCGTGCTAACCGTTTGGTGAAATCGCTATAAACCGAATCTTTCGAGAAGTGCCGAGAAAAATCGCCGAGATTTTCCATCACCGCGATTCCAAACTCAATTTGGAAAAGGTGACCGCATTTAATATTCTGTTAATTTAAATTTAATTAATTATATTTTTTGACTTTGTAACTGAATATATTAAAGAAATTCTTTTGTTAAATTACAAAGAAACTGAGTTCTCTTTACTGTCGTGCATCATACCAGCCGTGCGCCGAACTTTCACTCGAATTTTTCCGCGCGGTGCGCTCTCGCACACTATTAATTTACTGAAGATGGCCAGATTGTAGCCGAAACGTTTAATGTTTTAATGTAATAATCATGTTTTGATAATGTTTTAATAATAATTAAATATCACAAACTACAACTTGTGCTGTGGTTCCTTATGCTCCTCTTTTTATATTTGTTAAATTTATACGTTTGTTTGTACGATTTATTCATTACATAAAATTTTGGCAATAATGCCCAGGAATTAGACATTACTAGGCATTGGTGTACAGGATTTTGATCAACGGTTTACTCCTCGGTTTACTCCTTATTTAAACAATTAGCCATTTTACTCATATATTTAAAGCAAATACATGTCTTTTTTACATCAATTGATTCATTTCGTCAGTCTGTTTATAAAAGTATTATAGTACAAAAAGTTATCAAAGAATTAATAGTTTACAAGATATTCAATATTTTCTGTCAATATGTGCCAGCATAAGATATTAAATACTTCATATGTTATATTGATATCTTTTCCTTAACCTTTTTATATGTAGAATAATTCGAAGATCATGTTAAGAGTAAAATAAATATAATGTATAATTTCATTTAAAAAGGAGTGGAATGACCTTCTTGACTTTTTACCTGCACCAAAAAAAAAATAACATGATCAAAATACATGAAGATCATTCCACTTTTTTTCGGAAATGTTTTTTCATATCTTCCATATTTTTTGAAATATTTGTAAAATTAAAACGAATCACTCTTATGTATATAATAGTTTACGTTTAGGTTTGTGTATTTGTAATATATATATATATATATTTTATTGAATTTTTATAGGCTGGATTGGGTGCATTGTTCAGAACAAAAGTTGATGTAGAAAGACCAGACGCACCGCCGTAAGTAAAACAATGTTTTTTCAAAAATATTTGAAAATAATATAATTAGAGAGGGAGCATATAATTATGCAGTACAGAGGAACCGATGACCTTGACCTTGATTATGTTGTCAAGATATTCCTGAGTGATCTCCGATAGGTTTAGCTCGTTGATTAAAATGTTATTAAAACAAAACGATTTTTACAAATAGAATGTAATTTTTGAACACAAGATATATATTTTACTATAAATCTTACATCTATTCTATTATATCATTTACATAACATCATTTATGTATGGCAAAACGGGATAAAGCAGGTATTCCACACAAAGTGAGGTTCCTCTTTACTTCGGAGCGATTTTTCACGCGTAGCGAGGTTTACACATTTCCCTCTATCTAGGAGCATTCGATTTTACATCTCCCTTACAGTCTCCACCTAGAAAGTCAGATTTATTTAGGCAAGGAGGGAGGGAGGTGAGGTAAACTTCGCTTCGTATGGAAAATTGAACGCTTTCTAACAAGAAGAAAAGTAGGATGAACGCTTCGCATAGAAAGTCAGATGATCCTTGGCAGAGAGGAAGCATAGTGTAGTCTTAATACATATAAAAAAATCAAATGTTATTCTTTAAACAATCACTAAAACCTTCTAACTGTTGTTTAGGATCATAACCTTACGGCATACGTCATCGGGGCTGTTTTCACTGTACTGCATGATTACCAGAAAGCGTCACATTTAACCACAATAGCGATTGACTATAACCACTTATAGCGATTGGTGCCTTGAATTTTTCCAATGGATGAGCGTTATGAGTGATTTGTGATCAATTGCAACGTGGTCAAACGATTGTTAGCAGTTAGATAACGCTAATTTAAAAATTGTTTTTTTTAATTACTTTAGACCAGACTACGTGTCTCATTGATGGATCTAGATTTTTGAATGCTGAAAACGATGTTGCAAGCAAAAATTCTAGCATGTCAGATTTCCAAGATAATTGAGATTAAAATACTTGTTTAGCGATACTTGAAAATTCTTTTATAAAGAAAGTTAACATAACCTTTAAATTGCAATCAGAAGTCATGAATGTATTATTTATTTTCTACAAATTAAATTTTTTTTTACTTCAATAGCTTGTCTTTTAGCTATAAAAGATTGAAAATATTATTTCGAATATGGAGCGCTCTGGCAGCGTCATATGCGCATGCGATATCGGCAGCTCGGCTATTGATCAATAGTGGGACACTGAACATGTATAAAGTGGGAACATGGGTATCACTTTAGAAATCAACTGGATTGGATGTATATCCAAGCGATAAATTAAAGAATAAAATTATGCCGTAAAAATAGTTATGAGAAATGAAAAAAATATATATCTTTTTTACATATACCTACGTACATATAAATTAAAAACACAAAATTTTTGCAACTTAAAGACATAAAACTTATTTTATAAGCTGTTGTTTAAAATATTATGTCTCCAAGAAATTTATACAAGTATAAAGTTAACAAATTTGTAACGATGCGCCTCTTATTCACATCGTTCCTGACAGAATAACCAACCGGAAGACGCTACAGTAACTTTTAGCTGCTGTAGCTATAAGGGCGCGAGTACTACCGGTCAAACCTTCCCCGCTCATGATATCGATCAGCGGGAATTGTTGATCGCTGAGGAAACAAATCGAACAGGAACAACAATGCCTTATGAAAGCCGGTTTTGCATAAAAAATGTCTATTCCGCTCTTGCCGTCTATTTTAATCCAACTCTCTTTGAATCCGACTCCACTCTATAAAAAAATCGAACCAGTAATGCGAAAAGGTGGCGAAGTGTGCTCTGCCACTGTCGAGCGTTCTCGACAGCGACTTTCCTATATTCCTGGTACATTGTCCCGCCGAGCGTTCTCAGCCGGTTGCGCCAGTTGCACTAACAAGAACAGCGGATAGAGAGTGCTCTATTATTGTCGAATTTTCTCGAAAATCGGTTGCAGCAACTACTGCCATCGCACCGATCTTGACAAAAATTCGGAGAAGATAGAGACTTTTCTGCCTCTGCTAAGTATTCTCAGCTGCAGCGATGCGAATTCCGGACTGCTTGCAGCACGCGATCAGTAACACGCGAGTTGGCGACCTGGCGCAACCGATAGCAACACAAGCACGAGTCTATGTGACTTGATAGTTAGAAGCATGTTGATTATATCGATCTGACTTTTTCGCATTAAGTTCTCATTCCTTGCCTTGTCGGCGCGCTGAGAGCGAAAGAGAGTCTATCCTGGCTCTCATAGCTTTAATGAAGCAAGCGACCGAAAAATGTTTTTTCGGCTGCTTGACGTATATCAACAGATATGGGAATATTCTAGATAACATATAACTTTTAATAAATTGTAATATTTATATAATCCTCCCATTAATTCAGAATATTAAATCATGTCAAAACGTGATAGTTAACGAGAGATTAATTGTTTATGATTTTCCAAGCGTATCCGAGGAAAATTAAACTTTTTTTGCTTTTCGGAGATAAAATTGCCATAAAAGATTTGTTTGTGGGAAGTCGTTTGAAATGATGTATAATATTATACAGCATATTAAAAAAAAATGCTAAGCCAGCGAATTTGGAAGACTTTTCAGCTTCAAAAAACTAATTAAATAATGCGGTTTTTCAAAAATATCTCAGAAAGTATTTATTTTATCAAAATAAAAGTCATTATCAAAAGAAAGTAATAAAATTAGAAACAATTTCGTTTTTTTTTTAAGATAATTAATACTTTCCGTGATAGAATTTTTTAAAGAATGTTGTATTTTTGATCATTTTTCGAAAATGAAGCGATTTTGCACACTTTGGCATAAATATCTCGGATCTGGCTACCTTACATACAAAATAATTCTTATAAAAATTGTAAGTTACTGAATTCTCTACAAAATTATTTTTTATTTGTTCTTGTATGACTTATAGTTTCCGAGATACGATTTTAAGAATGTTTTCTTTTATTTTTAAACTAAACTTTTTCTTTAAAGTTTTATGTAAATATCTCGGATTTGACTACATGTAAAAAGTACTTATTATCAAATCAAAAAGATTTATAAATTTCCTACAAAATCGTTTTTTATCAAATAAAAATGTTACATCGTACCTCGTACGATGAATAGTTACTGATATATAAATAAGTTTTTTCAAATTGTAATACATTTTAATGAACTTACTTGTAAAACTTACTTATCGTATGTGAAAAATGTACATAAACAGTTAAAACTTATGAAATTAGTTTGTAAATGCTTTTCTTTTTGATACGATCAATAATTCCCGAGATACAGTGTTTCAAAGATATTATGAGATCTTCAGTTTATGTTAAAATATGAGTTTATTTATCAATGCAGATACATAATCGTATTGGAAAAAATAATATTCGTTTTTTTCTCAAAAGTAACAGACAATACGTTTTTTAAAAAAATATTGAAAAAAGATAATCCTTTCGAAGATGTTTTTCCAAAAATAAATTTTGGAAAGTGATACGCAACTAGGATCGATATAAATATATGTATGGTAGATGATAATCGGACGGAGCCAAGTCTGGAGAATAAGCCGCATGCGCTAATATCTCTCAACTGAACGCCTCGATCGTTTCTCTGACTCGTTTTGCTGTGTGTGATGAAGCATTATCATGAAGCAAAATTACTTTGTGTTGCCTTTTTCCATATTCCGGTTTTTCAAGTAATGCTCTATTTAAATCGATCATTTGCTGTCGGTTAACGGTTTCACCAGGTTTTAGCAGCTTATAATAGATTACACCCTTCTGATCCCACCAAACACAGAGCATTGTCTTCTTTCCAAAGCGATTTGGTCTTGCAGTGGATGTCGATGGTTCGCCTGGATGATTCACCCATGATTTACGACGCTTAGGATTCTCAAAATATATCCATTTTTCATCACCTGTGACGATTCGATGGAGAAATGACTTTCTTTTGTATCTGTCGAGCAGCATTTCACAAGTGGTTTTTCGATTTTCTTGCTGTCTTTCATTCAGTTCATGCGGAACCCATTTTCCCACTTTCTGAATCTTGCCCATAGCTTTCAAACAAATGGAGATGGCTTTCTGCGTTAAATTCAATTGATCCGCGAGTTCTTGTTGAGTTTGAGCATCATCTTAATCCAGTAAGGCTTGCAATTCGTTGTCTGTGAACTTTTTCGGTGGTTTCCCACGCTCTTCGTTTCTCACGTCAAAATCACCACTTTTGAATTCTTTGAACCACTCGAAACACTGTGTTTTACCAAGAGCATGTTCACCGTAAGCTTCGACAAGCATTCGATGCGATTCTGCAGTTTTCTTCAAATGATAACAGAAAACCAATGCTGTCCGCAAATCGTAGTTCGTAGGCACAAAACTCGACATGTTTAAAGTTAGAAAAAATATACCAGTGTATGGAACTTGGGTTGTTGTATGTTGGAAATCTTCATCAGCTATTAGAGAGAGATGATGGCGCTGCAGATGCGGTCTTGTGGTCCTTAAACTGATAGCTAGTGCCATATATAGGGAAATTCCGGTTTCATACTTCTACACCTAGTATATATATATCTATTTTAATGTTATGTTGTTCTTTTTCTTTTTCTTCTTCTTTTAATATTTATAAGTGAATGTTGATGATTAAGAATATTTAAAAAAATGATTACCTAAAAATCTCCAACCAAAACAAGGTTTATTGCATCGATCAGAGCAATGATAAGAGGTACTCCCCATCTCCGATCAAAAGTGTGTGCCGAAATCTTTTGATGCGGCTTCGACATTTATTCTGCGGACTTGACATTTATTATCGTTTTATCGCAGGTTGAACAATTTTTGCAGTCATCCACAGACTCTCTATGAACGAGGCAAGAACCGTGTAACATACTTTGTTTGAGATTTCTGCATGGCAATGATCACAGATTTTATCGAGATGTTTTAATAAACTCGGTGTTCTCTTAGTGACGTAACGCACTGGGGTTTCGATCAAATATCGAAAACTGTCAACTCAATCTTTCCATTTAATTGGAGTATGAAGATCTTTATACGATCTAGTGATCTGGTGATAGTGTACTTGCAAGTTATATATTGTGATTGACGATCAACTTTGCATACATAAAAAAAATGGCAAAAAAAAAATCTTTTTAAGAGGGAAAAGGAAAGTAGGACAATTTGTCTAAGAATAAAAAGAAAATATTGTTCTTAATTAATCTTATTCTAGCAAGAATCAATTATAAATCTTTTGCTAGTTTTGTCTAGCATAGTGATTCTCGAAAAATTTTATCCCAAAAAACTTCGTTTATTATAATATATATATATTATATGAAATCATTGGTTTATATCACCTCAATTGAGAATGAGAATGATTTGAGGAATCAAATAGTTGCTTCATGCGAGGCAACACACCTGGTATCTTTGAGCGTGTATGTCAATCTTTGAGAAGAAGGCCCGATGGATGTATCATGGTGCAAAGTGAACATTTTCAACAATTCATCTAATTAATGTTTTATTTCATCAGAAGAATTGAAGCCTATTTTTGTTTTTCTGTTTTTGACTAGTTTTTGACTAGTTCAAGCTGTATTTCTTTCTCACATAAACAGATTATTACTATACGTTTAAATTTTTTTATTTCGGAAACTAAGCCGTTTAGGATACATATTTATATGGACTTTTTTTACTTGAAATAAATCAAAGAATCATTCTGTTGAGTATGACAACATACTTAATTAACACCTTGATAAGGGCATTCCATCCACTCTTTTTATCTCCGCAGGATAAGATCCAATCAAAAATATGTTCAGACCAAAGTTGTGGGGTTTAAAAAATCTATTTATTGATCATATCAGTTTGATTTTGAGAGGCTTTGCCAAGGTCAGATCAATTTTTTAATGGAATATCCTACTTTTTATTCTAGAATCTAATAGCCGATGTCAAGAGCTTTCCTCTATAATAAAGTATCTTTTGATTAAGTAAATCTCAAGTTATGAAGATTAAAAGTTACAGTACTGCCGGCAGTAGCATTACCCAAGGTGTACCGCGTGGAGTTTACCCGGTCTGTGTGTGTGTGTGTGTGTGTGTGTGTGTGTGTGTCGCAGCAAAGATAAGGACCCCACGGTTCGTTACGCCCGTAATATTTTTTGACTCCAAATCCTCTCTGCTGTGTGTGTGTGTGTGTGTGTGTATGTATGTGTGTGCGTGCGCACGCGCATCTACATACGTACTTGCATATGTTGGTATTTCTGAATAAGTAAATATTTATTTGTTTACGAGAGATGTTCAAAATGATCACGTTTTCTTACTAGCTGACCGCGCGATAACTTTATTGCTTTTTCGCTTTAATAAGCACTTGACTCATTTGCACGGCTCTCCGCGCGCAGCCCGTTGGGAGCGAACCGGGAAACGTCCGGGTCCTAATAATAAATATTCAACCTCAGTAGAGACTTTCCTATGTTACTATAAAAATGAATCAAAAATAAATAAATATTCACTATTTTGTTTTACTTCTCAAAGTTTTCATAAATTTATTCCAGCCATGTCTTATTCAAATGAAGAAGCATACGATATGTTGCTAATTTTGGGCGAGTGTCGTTCATTTGCTGATGCTAAAAAATTGTGGCGACAGCGTTTTCCTAATCGAATTCCTTAATCGCAGAAAGTCTTTCACATACACACGCGCGCGCGCGCGCATGCACGCACGCACGCACGCACGCACGCACGCACACATAAAAGGTGTAAATTCGAATGAGTAATCTCCACGCGGTATACCTTGGGTAATGCTACTGCAGGCAGTATTGTAACTTTTAATATTCATAACTCGAGATTTACATAATTAAAAGATATTTTATTATAGGGTTTTTTGGAAAGCTCTTCACATTGGCTATTAGATTCTGGAATAAAAAGTAGGATGTTTTATTTTTAAAAAATCGATGTGACCTTGATCTTTGGCAAAGCCTCTCAAACTAATATGATCAATAAATAGATCTTTTTAAACACTCCCACAATTTTGGTCTGAACATATTTTTGATTGAATCTTATCTGTGGAGATAAAAAGAATGGTCTGAGAAACCTGTATCTATCTATCTATATATATACATATATCTTATTTATTTATTTATTTATTTATTCATATGCATGTATTGAGAGAGAAAAAAAATTGTGGCGTGTCGGATTTTCCTTTTAATCGTTCAGTCTTTTAATTCAAGGGTATATGTGGATTCTTCCCTCGGGGGAAGGAGAGGATAAATAGGTTCTAATTTAGTCTCAGTTTCGTTATTTTCCTATAATTCGAGATCTGGAATGTTAAGGTTTGCATCTTTAGTTTTATTCCTTCCTAAATGTAATAAAAATTGATTAAGTGAATCCTGTACGGCTCCCAATAGGTACATCGATCAACCTTACACAGTATATAGGGCGTATCCATGTACGAATGTGTGTCTAGCAATTTGATAACTGTAGCAATTAGATATATCCCGATTAATCTAACGCTGATATTGTCAAAGATTAAAAATTTATTCCAAAATTTTTCAAGCAGAGATAGTAATTCTTTCTATCGATGCTTCGTCTATGAGATTAGAGGGTGATCCTCCATCCATTATTACGGTTCTAGCGCTCTAATATGTCTCTTGTCATGGTATTGCAGGTCGCTCCGCGAGCAACATTATGTGATCCTTAAGTTCTTCCAAATCGGTTTGTGAATATATTTCACTGGTCGCTAGTGCTCCTGAGCTGATGTATTTCTATGATAGTTTAATTGAAAGCTTTATAATGATGGGTGATAATGTCTCCAACGGTTTAGGCATAATTTTATACCATGAGTCTCCTAAAAGGTACATGATAGGTGTAAAAGAATTACAAGTAATCTGAGTTTCGTGGCGTGTTAATACATGCGTTTGCAAGATAAGAAAATATATTTCGTTTCCTCGTCTTACTGGAAGTTGCTCGTAACATTCTGTGGTACAATCTAATTTTACTTCGACCGGTACATATTTTACCATGTGAATTATTTCTTCTGCCAAAAGTGCCATATATCCAGGTCCCTTTATAAAATGATAAGTGAAGACGTCAGGGTTCTAACGGATATAGCTAATGCATTCTGCATCATACGATATTCAAGTTGACATTGTTGCAATAATATATTTCTGTATAATTGATTAATTTGAGAACGTGTCTTTCTACGTATACGAATTTTGAATTTACGTATGTGAAAATATCGATTTACTGCTATAAAGCCAAAGCTTTTCGGTAAAACGTCGTTTTGAAAATTATTAATTTTTAGATGTTCGGTTCTGGTAAGTATATGTCCACAAGTGGTATATGTTCCAGTGCTAGTTAAAGAGAGAATCACATTTGTAACGGTTATTGAGTAGACTTTGAGATCGTTCATTGGTAGTATTTTATTAGCGTATCCATTATATAATACGCCATAATCGAAAGCTCTGCAATGATCGACAGGTACGGAATCCAAAAAGTATTTCCACCCTCTATATTAGTGCAATAAGTCGAACTAGTTTTACAGATTACTTCTGACCTGAGGTGTACACGGTTTGTGTTTATCCGAACGTCAATAATTTTGAGGTTGTCTAATACAATGACATTTTCCCAATTTCCATAAGGATCGGAATAGACACTGCTGGTACGTGTGCCGTCATTGTCAACATGCCCGGCTAACTATTGGACGTGATGCAGTCTGGTTAGATAGCAGATCTGTGAGTTCCGGCTATTTTGAAGCTTTCATAAGTATGTATGCTTTCATAGGTATGTATGCGTCGACATGCATCTCGAGATACATCGGTTATGTGTGAGAATTGCCCGTTATATACGTCCATGTGAAAATATCTCACATCTTTTTACGATCTATCTCGATTTTACACTGTATTATTTTCACAGATTTAAATCATTGAGTTGAAGTACTTGTATATAGACTTTGCTAAAGTTTACATTCTATAAGGGAATATCACACCCTTCGACGTTTATTAGTGATAACGTAGTGAAATTCACTGCTGCGGAGCCACAGTCATATCCTATTATTCCGTAAGTTTCTTAAGTCCACATTATTAATATAAATATGACGGTTATTCCTTTAATGCAATCTATCATCTGAAATATCGATTTGATTTGTTTAATTATTGTGAACTGGTCTAAGAGAAATTCTGTGAGAAATTCGCAAGCGGTAGGGATGAACAATGCGACTATTTTTCTTTATCTTAATTTTAACATTATTTCTGTTTAATATTTCCAAGAGGGCAAATATATTGGTCTCCAAATTTTTCAGATTTTGGCTCTTTTCGTAAAAATACATGATCTCCAGGCTTGAATTTCTGTGGATTAATTTTTTTATCGTAATATTTTTCCGATTTAATTTTAGCTTCTACGATGTTTTCACGAGCATTTATTTGGATTGCATGGAGTTGTACAACTAAATTTATTTGATAATCATCGTAATTAGCTAATTTGTCTTCAGGGTTTAAGAGCTCATTCGGTACTCTTACTATTTTAAGAACATTAATTTGTATGGAGTATGTTTCGTGGCCTCATAGATACTGATGTTATAATTAAACATGGATAAGCCGATCCATCTGTCTCATTGTTTCTGCTCATTTGCGTATTGTTTCAAGTATTCTCTTAATGCGTGATGTGATCGTTCTAGGAATCCATTCGACTGAGGGTGAAATGCAGTTGTACGGAATTTACAGATTCTAAATATTTTTGCTATCTTCTTCATTAATTCACTGATAAAGTTTTTCCCTTGATCTGTTAATATAGCTTTAGGCTCCCAAAACGCAAATAAATCTGTCAACAAAAACTTCTGTTATTGTTTCTGATCCGGTAAGAACAGGTACTGAGTTGTTCTTCTGGGCCGTTTCTTTTTATATTGCGTTACTTGTTGGATTAGTGGGGGGAAAGAAGAGAATTGCGGGTGGGGGGAGGAAAATTGGCCAGTCTTCAATAACTGGGAAAAATTAGTTTATTTATGTTGTAGCTATTATCTCTATTTAGATTGTTAGGGTGTTTTTGTACTTCTATGACTTCTCTATATTTTCTTGGAAAGTATGACGTAATATTGGTTATTGTGGTCATTTTGTCAAACATTTGATGTTCTGTTTTCGATGTTGTGTTCTGATAATGCTGATTGCGTGACATGTTTTGGCCTGACTTCACATTGCTGTTCTTTTATCCATAGGTTGGCCATTCTTCCAGTTTCTCCTATATATATTTGTCCGCAGGAACACGCTATTTTGTATATTTCTGCGGAGCTGAGCAGAGATCTTTGATCTTTAGAATTTCTTAAGATTTGTCCTATCTTTTTGAGTATGGTTTAAAGAGGTTTGAATATTTAATATCGTGTTTGTTTAATATCTTGCCAATCCGATCTGTTGTTCCTTTGATATATGGGAAAATAGATAGAATCTTTCATCTGATTATGTGTCAGAGACCGTTGTCTTGTTTGCATGTTTATTGATTGTTTATTGATATGTTTTTTTTTGTCATGTCCATTTTTCTATAAGGCTAATTTTAAATGATTGAGTTCTGTCTGTAGATGTTTTTTGTCAGAAATGGTGAAAGCTCTAAGTGAGTTGATTGCAGACTGTTTGTGCTGGGTGATGGAGCGACTCAGCATATCGGCATCTATTTATCTGTGTGTGCTGATTTTCTGTACACTTGATGGCCTAAGGCAGAGCCTTCCAAATCGGGCACTGCGGGTCCTTAATCCCCTTATCTCTCGCTCACTCGTGCTTGTCCTCATGAATCCAATGCTTTTCCTCTATTCGTAGCTATGCATCGGCGCGATGACATGGCATATCATTTCGTATAGTAGTCAAGCGCGGTTTCATTGAAAGATAAATACATACCGAAAAAGTAATAAAAGCAAAAAGAGCCATATTTATAACTTATTTTATTTTCGTTTGGGATCTCTATTAATCCTAAGAATTATATTTGCATACTTGCATACTTGCTTGCGACAATTTTAAAGGCATGTGGCGGAAAGACTGAAGGTAGCGTTGGAGGGAGTAAAACTGAAAAGACTTACCGTTGAAATCTTGGTGGGGACACGATCACGTGATCATTTGAAAGGCTCTGGTTTAACCGTCAGCTTTCTTAGAGACAAGAACATCTAGGAAGAGGAGTTTTTTGTTTTCCTCTAAGTCTATAGTGAAGTGAATATTTGGATGTTGATTGTTGAAGAAAATAGAGAATTTACGGCGTTCAGTTCTATCGTGTCTTCATATCACGAAATGTGTCGTCTACATAACGGAAATTTAACCAAACTTCTGTTTTTCTAAGGACCTCTTTCTCAATATGCTCCATGAAAATGTTGGCGACAGGAGAAATAGGAAAGTCCAGTTGCTGCTCCTGAAGTTTGTTCATAAAATTGGTTGTTATAGGAGAAGTAAGTAGTTGTTAAGCAGTGCTCTATTAGCGGGATGAGGTCGGAGGAGACTTTATGTGAGGTCTTTATTATGTTCAATGTCTTTTATTGAGACTTGTGTGAAAAGAGATTTTACATCGAAACTTACAAGCAGGTCTGTGAGACGTTGTCGGATTTTTTGTATGAAGTCCATTGAATTGGTTATGTGATGGTATTGTGATTCGAATTTTCCAGTGAGGAATTGTAGTGTTTGTGCTAGGAAGCGGGATAAGTTCTATATTGGGGAGTGTGTAGCGCTGTCAATCGGTTTGAGGGGGATCGATTTGACATTTGGTAGTCCATATAGTCTTGGTGGGAGACAATTTGTAGGTTTTAATATTGATTTGATTTTATTAGGAATGTTGCTTTTTTCCACTAGGATCTTAGTGTTCTGTGCGATTGTATTAGTTGGATCTTTGTTAAGCTTTTTGTATGCTTTGTTCGAGAGAAGGTTCTTTATCTTTTTCTTATAGTCTGATGTGTTCATGACTACTGTTGTATTGTCGGCTGGAAGCACGATGATGTCTATGTCCCTGTTTAGGTCTTGGAGGGCCAATCGTTCTTGTCTAGTGATGTTTGTGGAGGGAGTTTTGCTTTGGAAAAGATATTGTTTTTAATTATTTGGTCGTTAATAATAATAGGCTCTGTTTTTCCTTTTAATTTCTGTATTTTATGTTCTTCCAAATTTTTTCTTTTTTTTGATTTTCTTCTTCATTGTCACTTTCTGCATCGCCTTCTCCATTCAATGAGTCATTTCTGTCTTCTATTCTTTCAGTTTCGTTCTCTTGTTATGAGAAATCTCTGGATAACTTATCCTGCTGAGCATCCCTATTTTTTGCTGTTTGGCTTCGAGTCTGCATTCTATTATTTCGAAGAATATCGAGTGTTATAGCCTTTTCCATAGCTCGTAGTTCTTGTGACTTTTCTGTCTTCTTCTGTATAAGAATTGTTGAATTCGTACTCTCTTCAGGTGAATGATCATCTAGTAATAAGTTTTCAAGTAGTTCGTCTTCTGTCAAATATAATTTAAAATCCTCGTGCTCTTCGTCCTCCTCATCTGATTTCTCTAGCATTTTAGAAATCATTTCTGCATCCTTTGGATTATTAGGGTTCAAAAGGGGTTCATTAGGGCTTGTGGTGATTAATTATATTGCAGTTCGCTTCTTCAAGATCTACCGGACATAGACGTATTCAGCTAATTTTAATATTCATCGTAATATTCGCATATTTGCGTCCTGTGCATTTTTAAACCAGAGAAGAGGTTTTATAACTAAGGTAAATTTCCATTTATATAATCAAGTCTAAAATGCTTGACACAATACACTATGGCTAAAACTTTCTTATAAGTATCGTATTTTATTTCGTTTTCGGTTAGAATTCGCGAAGCATATGCTATCGGTTGATCTTTATTTATCTCTTCTTGTGATAGGATGCCTTTAATTGCTACTCCGGAAGCATTAGTACTTAATATAAAAGGTTTGGAAAAGTCGGGATATTGCAAGACAGTCGGGATATTGTTCTTCGCACAATTTCTCTTTTAATGCTTGGAGTCTTCTTGATCTATTATGCATTCAAATTTAGTGTCATTTTTGAAGCTGGTGAGAGGTTAATTTCGAAAAATTTGGTATAAATCTTCGGTAATATCCGACTGATTCAAGAAATTGTTTGATATTTTTTGGCGTTTTAGGCCTTACAGCTTCTAATTTTTTTGGAACGTGTTTTTAATTCCATCTTTACTAATTACACGCCCTAAGTAAGTGACTCAGTTTTCAAGAATTCGTATTTGTCGGGCTGCAATTTTAAATCAGCTTTACGTAACCATTCTATCAACAATTATATTATACTTCCTTTCGTTTTGTTCTTCTAATAAGGGAGCGTAGATGACAATGTCATCCATATACACAAATAATTCTTCCGCCTTGCAATCCTGATAATATTAAATCCATTAAGCGTTAAAAGGTAGCGAGTACATTTTTTAATTCGAAAGGCGTTTGATCAAATTCATAATGACCGAAAGGAGTTGTAAATGCAGTTTTATGACTATCTTCAGGATCCATTTTTATTTGATGAAATTCGGATGCTAAGTCGCACACTGAAAAGTATTGTGCTCTGCCTAATTGATGCAAAATGATAATGTTAAGTAACGGATATGCGTCTCCAATAGTTTTTTCGTTTAAGGCTCGGAAATCTAATGCCATTCTCCATCATTTATTTCTCTTTGAGTCTTCCTTTTTGGGAACTATCCATGTAGGCGTATTATACGATGATTGTTGAAAGTTTTACGATGCCTCCTTCTAACAGTTCTTCTATCTATCTATTTATTTCTTCTTTATGAATTTGCGGAAATCTGTATTATCGCTTATTTATAGATCAATCATCCGTTGTAGATATTTGATATTGTAATATATAATATTTGTTGCTGACAACTTCTCTTCAAGGATTTGAAATCTGTCCTGTCTGTCAATTATAAGTTTCGTAATACTTGTTTTTTCCTGAAAACTTGCTCTAAACGTAGCAAGTCAGTAATTTCTGTGAGTCTATCTTTTCCGATTTCTTTCAATACTACTAAGCATGAAATATTTTTCGTAGCTTCGTTTCGACGTTCTTATTCAATTCCTTCCTGGTGTTTTGACTTGCGCATTTGTCTATCATTTTTTGAGATTGATTTTGTGTAGACGCTAGAATTTTAGAAGATGGTTTATTTTCTTTGGAATTACGAACATTTATATAAAGACTATATGATTACATTCTTTATAGAAGTTAATCGATAGTAACATAAGAGGAATCATTTTAATGATTTATCATTTTTTGCGGTATTCTAATTCTTGATAATTTAATTTTTTTCGACAGTGGAGCTCTTTTCTTTTGACTCCTTTTGATAGAATTGAGTCGCATTGCATAGCGAGATTTAGTTATTTACCTCGTTGCAATCAACAAGAGTAGAATTTAACAGGGAAGTATGGAAACTTTCTTCTGTAATAGAATCATTTAATTCTTCAGGAAGGGTTTGATAACTTACCTCTCTAAGGATTTTGGATTCTAGAATTTCGGGTTCAGAGGAGATGTAGAAATCTTCCCCTCCATGAATATTTAGAGTAGAATTTTTTCTTGATTCTTTAATTCCTTTCATTAATTACATAAATATATAAAAATATAAATAAGGACTCTCAATCTTAAAAACAATAATTAGAAAAAAATTAGAACGAGGCTGTGGGGAATTCTTAATGCCTCACTAGCGCAGCGAGCGTAGTAAGCTTAAGGATTGTGTTGGTAACGAGTTGCCTAGCAGCGTAAAAAAATAATAAAAAAAGAAATATTATATTAACAGATCAATAGAGGTGTTCGTCCTGTACGTTCGTATAAAATTGTACTCGTGAAATAAATATTATATTTACAGTTACAAATTAAGTCTCGATTGTAAATTTCTTTATCACATCACACGACAAGCGTGGGCTTGTCAAAAGAACTCTGACTTATCCATTGAGTCAGATTTCCCACAAGGCTAATGATAGTCTAAAGCTGTCGTAACAGCGAAGAGTTAAGAGATGTAGATAATATTCAAGTGTTGGAGATTGTTTTCATTTATTATATCGAACGTTTCGTTTCACTTTAGAGTCTTCTTCGAAAAAATAGAATATAATACCACGTTGAAAGTAAGTCAGATTGGCAGAAATGCAGTAATCAATATGCTATAATATATAAATTATTAACATTTTATTGTTAGTTCAATACTTAAAATCAATACTTAATAATCGTGTGACTCACCTCAACGGGAAAACAAAGATGTTCACAAACATTGATTCGCAATTTTCATAGATATAAATTAACACAAATTGTTCCTCAAATAAATGTCGTGTCAGTTCATCTTGACGTGTTAAAATTGAATATTACTAAGTGATAAGAGGACTTATAAACAAGCAATGACAATAAATAATAAGAGAATCAACCTATTATCATTTTAAATCTCACTATTATTTTAATGTATCTAATAAGGAAGCATACGAGTAATGCAAACATTCTGCGTCTGTTTTTAAATTAAGTCCATTGTTCTGCATGTATATATGAAGCATTTCTGAATTTAAACCTTTATTGAGAAATCTTTCCTTATCAAGAATTTGAACATTCTTCCAATCAAATTCATGATTAAAAAACCAAGTCGGTGGTCTGTAATCACTGATTGGTTCTTGTTAATGCTGTTGATATGTGATGCTCGGATATTCTCGTGGATAATTTCCGACCTGTTTGACCAACGTATATTTGACGCATCGCAATCTTTACAAGAGATTTTATATACCACATTTTTATTAGAGAATTTTTTCTAATTATTCCTTTCATTAATTTATTCTCACAGTTAAATATCACAAATTTTTCATTTATTTTTCTGTTGTCTCCTATCATAATGACTACGTCTCCGTTCGTAATTCCGTCATTATTATTATTTGAAGTGACATCGTTACTAAAATCCTCGAAATAAGCTGGAAAGATCTTCATTTAGAATATAAAGCTTCATTAAAAAAAATTATTATTACTAAGTCTCATTACAATCATTTATATTTAATATTAATTACAATAATTTGTCTAACCTAATGAAGTTATGTGCGTGCGTGCGTGCGTGCGTGCGTGCATGCGTGCGTGCGTGCGCAGGTTTCGTCCCCATGTTTTTTTTTGTAGTACGAGCGCGCACTGTAATCGAACCGAAGGGTTAAATATATATATGTGTTCGTTAAATACGTATGAATGTATGTACATATTTATATATAAATATACATGTATATGTATATTTATATACAAACATATATGTACATACGCACACACACACTATATATATATGTGTGTGTGTGTGTGTGTGTGTGTGTGTGTGTGTGTGTGTATCCATACGGGACATGTATGGATAAATGGATGGAATGACAAACTAACTTACTGTTTAGCTGCGTGGGATTACTAGTCCACAAAACCTTGAATGGATATTTGCTTTAATGGCAAGAAGGCCCGCTGTCCGCGCAAGAGCACCAGAAGAATAGTCCAGTGAACGAAGACTGAATGGTATCAGAGAGCACACGGCGTAAATGAGTACTGAGATAAGCGACGAACCAAGGCACTGGTTTTGCGCGAACTGATACGATCAGGGTGAATTTTACTTGGGTACTGCGCTTTCGGGACCTCTATTTATACTTCGAAAAGAGGGCGTCTCCTTTGTCCAAGATGCAATAGTTAGTTACAATGTTGCGTGAGATTTACGATTTGTATAACGTCCTATCATTGTTAATCTAAAGTGCATCGTTAGAGGGATTTCGAGAAGAAAAGAAATAATTTACGATTTTCTTTAAAAAGTAAGATTGCTCCAGGCAGATGACGAATTCTGTTACCCTCGCGAAAAATATAACTAGATAAACAGGCGATTGCCGTATACAGTCATTGTCAGTGAGTTCGATCTTAGATAACGTTATCATGGGAAGTTATCCCATGCTTTTTATGATTCTTTGATGCGACGTGGCGCCTGTTTCTCTTAAGATGAAATTGTTGGTCAGCTTCGGACGACAGCTTGGCTTTTTACTATTGCATGACTAAGTCCAGTTTAGAATGTCTCTTGCAATCTTGCCACTTTTCAGGCTTGCATTAATGTTGTTATTCCTTTTGGATTGATTGGCGTTTACGAATTTTCGCGGAACCGGTCCCTCTTTTCAGTTCTTTCAGATCATTATCAGAGGAGACTCCATTCGAATCTCATTGACGCCGTACTTGCGACGTGGAGCCGACTCTTACAAAAGAAAGAATCGTGGCGTCTATAGAACGTAACTCGAAATGACCAAAAATACAACATTCTTTAAAAAATTCTATCGTGGAAAGTATTGTTGATCGTACGATTAAAAAAAAAATTGTTTCTAATTTTATCGCTTTTTTTTTAATAATGACTTTTATTTCAATAAAATAAATACTTTCTAAGATATTTTTGAAAAATTGCATTTTTTTAATCAGTTTTTTGAATCTGGAAAATCTTTCAAGTTCACTGGCTGTCAGGACTTTTAATATGCCTTATAATATGTCATTTCGAAACAGCTTCCTGCAAACAAATCTTTTATGGCAATTTTGCTGCCGAAAAGCAAAAAAAATTTAATTTTTTTCGGCTACGCTTCAAAAATCATAAATAATTAATCTCTCGTTAACTATCACATGTTTTGACATGAATTATAATATTGATTAATGAGATATATAAATATAATTTATTGAAAGTTATGTTATCTAGAATGTCCCCATGTCTCTTGATATACGCCGAGCGGCCAAGAAAACATTTTTCGGTCACTTAACGCTTGCTTGAATCACCGACGAGATACTCAAAGACGCTGGGCGTTTATAAAAATTCGCGTACCTGTCAAAATTTAATTGATTAAAAATAATAAATTAGTAATACGGTACTAATTTTATAAATTATTAGTTTTGTAAACATGTACATTTGTTTAAAGCTTAATAATAATACTCGATTTTTATTTAAAACTGTTATTTTAATGATATCATCCGAGTTTGATTCAATAGACGTGATAACTGCAGAAGAAAAATTGTAATTTTTCGGCAATATATAAGATATTATTGTATATCATTAAATGTATGAGTAGGAATAATAGGCGGTAGTAAACACTGATAGCGCCGGGACTTTCCGCGCCCCTTCTCCGCGCCTACCAGTACTCCCCGCGCCACTGAGTACCCCCCGCGTCCCGCGCTCCCCTCAGAGGATAAACGCATCTTGCGATGCTCCATGCTGTGTATATATACATAATGTTAAAAAAACATTTCTTTTGCATATAGAATGTTAAAACTTACGTATTACTGCAGTTCTTCTTCGTTTCGTACAATGCATTGCTGTCTTCAGCGTAATACATTTTTCAACCGTTCGTACGTAAGTGAGTATCGCAAGACTAATTGCACCCGCGTAAATTGCGATATATATATATATATAACTTCTAGAATCGAAGAGGGGATAACCCCGCCACGGGCCTCAGGCCCCCCCCCCCCGCCGCTGACCCCGCGTCCACCCTAAGTGCGTTTCGAACTGTCGCCGCGGACTCCGCGTCTATCCCAAAAAAACATAGTGATATGAGCGAGTATGAAATGGATCGCATAGAAAAATTTGTGTCGTCACGTCAGGGTGCATGAGATCGGTTCTTTCGGTAGGCTAGACGGCTGGTCGTGCACCAATTGCAGACTACCTTTGTACATTATAACCTCATGCAGCATGTGTCCACTTTGCACACATTAAAAAAAAAAACATGGAAAACTACGAGCGAGTAGAACGCGAACTGTTGGAACAGTGTAGCCAGCTCGCTACTCTGGTGGAGTGTTTCTCATGGTTGCAACGACGAGGAATGCATCGAGCAGCGCGAAGAACTTTGTCGTGCCAAGCGTCCGTGTCTCACCATTGGATACAGACAATCTGCGGTGACGAGGATCGCGCGACTCGCGGGTGCAAAGTTGGAATTGAAGCAACGTTTCGTGCACGTTGGTGGCGAGTACGCGAGTCGCGACG
>NW_011627305.1:1444618-1484749 GCF_000204515.1 Acromyrmex echinatior | reverse complement strand
CATAATTATATATAATAATTGAAAATGGAAACAAATTCGGGGAGAATTTAACTCCACATTTTCTTCTTGGATACGCCTGCATTAATATTCAATTCAAACAACAAAAAAAAGGCCGAGACATAAATATCCTAAATTCAATCTAAATTATATCTCTCGTTATGAACATTTGAGAGATGACCTGATCTGGCTGTATACAATTGACATATGTTATGTCGTTGGTTATGGACCTATATCACATCTCGTAAATAAAAAAGTTTAAAAAATTTTAAAAGATCGCGTTCGAAAAGTACAAGTGTCTTGCAATTATTTAAAATGATCTTGATGTATGACATTGGATTATAAATATCAACGCTATCGTCAATTGTTACAAAATTCTTATCAACTAGTCAACTGGCAGATTATTTCGGAGCAAGGAGACAAAACGAGAAAAAAAGGAGATTGTATAAATTTACGTTCAATTTACAGAAAATTTTGTTTAATTAATTATATTATACGGTAAAATATAAAATAACATTTATATATTAATAATATATTTAATATAATTATATATTTAATAATATATATTTTTTATTATTAATAATATATTTCTTTTTCAGGATAAAAAGACATTTGTACCGATAAAATCGCGCATGAATAGAATTAAGAAATTAATAGTATAAATAATAATCTTTCATTGGCAGAATTATAAGGGCGTAATGTATGTTTAAAGCCGTTGTACAAAAATTGACATAAAGATGTACGTTTAAGAAAAATATAGAAACAAATTAAATCGTAAAATATTCGATATATTTTATTATGCTATTTGATAAAATACATTGGACATTTTATCAATTGAGATATCTCACTTTTACATTTAAATTAGAATAATGTACAACAGCTTTAATGTGCGTCGTTCTGCGAACTAGTTCTGCCAATGAAAAACTCTACAAATGTACATAGATTATAATATAGTAAAGACTAACCTCATCTTCCTCTTTGTTACCACTCGTGGAGTAATAAAAAGGAATAGGCTTATTGGAGTCCGTCATATCTGAGCGATGATGTATCTCTTCCGCAGTGAATGAGATAACTGTTTGGATCAGTCAGAAATCTCAAAAATAAATTCACGATGATAAGGCTAACAGCTGAGTACAGATTGGTATAAACGTCAATTGTGCAATGTGCGATGCCTGCCGCCTATCGGAGTCGGAACACTAATTCTGATACGACCGATTTGGTACATGCGCAGTAAAGCAAGCGATAGCTCAGACCTTAAATATTATATATAGAGGTTGATATTCGTAGTCGATTCTTAGGATGGAGCATAACATTTTTTCTTCTTTCTTTTTTTTTAAATAAAAGACGCAAAAGATTGATTTTCTTATGCTTCGCAAAGATCTGCGCTGGCTATTTACGAGGACAAATCAATAAGTACCCGTGTTTCAAGACAGGTGTTGTTGATGCAAGTTGACATTACCATCGGGTACTACCATCTTTCAAACGACGCCATACAAAATTTCAGAGTGATTCATGCAACACTCTTAATTTGACAGCAATTCGTAGTGAGCGTGTTTGATGTTTTCCGATACAATGGAAAAAGAGCAATATCGATCCGTGATTCGTTTCTTATTTTTGGATGGAAAAACGTATGAAGTAATAAAAACGAAGTTGGATGCCTGTCTATGAGAACTCTTCATCTATGACAACCGTCAGATATTGGTTCAACGAATTCCAACGTGATCGTTCATCTGTTTTTGATGAGGAGCGCCCAAGCCGCCCGGCAGACGTGGTTACTGAAGAAATCGTTGAAAAAGTCCACGACATAATTCTAGACGATCGCCGAAAGTGCATGAAGTAGCAGAGACCGTAGACGTATCGAACGACATTCAATTTTGCATGATAATTTGGGAATGAAAAAAACTATCGGCCCGATAAGTGCCGCGATTGCTCACGGTGGATAACAACCGGATGCGGATTAACAATTTCAAAGGTCAATTTTAAAGGTCAATTTGATGGTCGAATTGCGCTACGAATTGCTACATCGATCGTACTCTCCGGATTTAGCCCCATGTGACTTCTTCTTGTTTTCAAACTTAAAAAAATGGCTCGGTAGAAAGAAATTCACGTCGAATGAGGAGGTCATCGCCGAAACAGAGACCTATTTTGCAGAGTTCGAATCAAATCGCATTTTTCTGAGGGGTTAAAAAAATGGCAAAAGCGTTGAAAAAAGTGTATCCTCCTAAAAGGGGATTACGTTGAAAAATAAAAAAAAATTTTTGTAAAAAGCTTGCTTCATTACTAACACAGGTACTTATTGATTTGCCCTCGTATATTTTAGACTGTCTTGAGATGACAAATCGATATAAATGATATGCATATATCATTATAATGCATAATATTATACTTTATCATAGATACGCAATTCTTGTTTTCCATAATATAAATGATGTTTACTATTAAACATTAAAAATAGAAAAATGACACGATAAATAATGTATAATAATAAAAAAACGTCATTGAATCTCTCATAAAAAGGAAATGATAAAAATAAGAGTAGAAAATTGTTCAAGAAAATTTTCCAAGAAAATATTGTACTTAATATTTTCTTAGAAAAATGATGAAGAAAATAAAAAGGCTTTTGAAAGATTTTGTTTCTGTTCCCTCTTAAAGAAATCTAGCTAATACTAGCCAATACTAAAAGACAATAATTAATTACTGACTAAAAGCACATTCAATACTTTTATTACTCCAAATAAGTAATTAATTATTGTCTTTCAGTAATAAATTGACTAATATTATATTAGATTCCTGTAAAGGCAATTTACTTTCTTTATTAAAATATTATTGATATATGACTAATTCGTTCTATTTATATTATAAACTTTCAAGTTTAGTCCTTCAAAGACCACTAATTGTAGTGTAAAAAATAAAGATCGACGTTGATTTTGAAATTCGTAATAAATTATGATAAAGTATAATCATCGATTAAGTCAATTTAAATTTGAAATTATTCTATCATTTTCGTAAATATCGTTATATCTGGGATATTCAAGAGAATAGTAACGACCAATCAGATTGACTATCACGTTCTTTCTATTCCCTCCGAGCAACTGAAAATACATCTTGCATTCCCATCGATTACTTTCTTACTTCATGACAATATCATGAACGTAGGACGCATGCGCATCGAGATGACGCGCACTCGGCGCACTGAGCGTGATGCGTTTCCGGAGTTCGGTGGCCTCGTCAATGTTCGGAGTGTTTTCGGGCAGTTTCGCAAGACGCGTCGTCGGACGACGGTAAGTACAGTCTGTCGTCGATTGACGTCACTCGTCTCCTCTTTTGCTTTGAAATCATTTGAAATATGAGCGCCGGTGACAGAAGCCGCGCTGTCGCGTTGTGTCGTCGTCGTCGCTGTGTCAGCACAAAGTGTACAATCGTGTGAGGAAGACGAACAAGAAGAAGGACGAAGAGAAGGCGGAGAGGAAACGGATAAACGTTGCAGCGCGGCGTCGCGAAAAGGTCAGCCCCTATCGAGCACCTCGAGAGTAATCGAGAGAAGGCGATGTCGCCTCCCGCGGCCGATGACACGTCCAATATAATTCGCGAAAGGAGGGAAGAGAGACGTCTCCGCGCACGTCGCGTCCGTCCGTCCGTCTTCCTATCGACCTCCCTTCCTCGAGCACGTCCTTGAACGTTGACGCCGGTTTCCCATGGGATCTTCTCTTCGCGTCACGTTCCTTCTCGTCACGTCGCACTCCAGGCTATTATTTATTTGCTGCCACACAGCATGGTATCCTATCGCTATCGCACTGAGATCTTGACACACTTCGATCTTAAGCTCTGTCTCTTTAACAACGAGAATCGCGAAGGGAATGCGTAAACACGTATGACGTATGTACGTATATACATCTACCGAATTTAGCACTGAACGCAGCGGCGGTGTCTCGTCGACGATGGAATTTTTCGATCGCGAGTGTGAATAATGGCCTCGTGCCTACGAATAATTTACGGGTATTATGACGATGGAAAAATGAGCTATGTAAATTTTTTCTGATTGTCATCGTTCTGCCTGTCTTTTTTTTCCCTCCTTTTCATTATGAAAGTACAACTGACCTTTGTGTTCCTGACGGAGCAAATTTTTATTATACGTGCGTGTTTCCTAATGATTTCTGCGTCTTTTGAAAAATCACCATTTATTATTTCACGGCTGACAAAAGTAAGTTGACACCAGCGGGATACAAGTCGAGCCAGCTGAGCACCGAGCGACAGTTGGAAAATCGACAGCCTCCCGAGCTTGGATTTTTCCTATGATGAAATGCTTCGATCACGATGATGCAAGAGAGAGAACGATCTCGTAGGAGAGCGTGAGACTTAGTCACGCGTCTTAAAGACCATTCGTTGATGTTTGCGAATACTAATGCAGCGGTACATTCCTCCACGAACATACGCCGCTGTCCCACTTTACGTTCCTTCTTTCCTCTGTTTCGCCTTCCTCCTCGATTGTTCAACCCCGCCCGCTGTCAGTCGGCAGTCCGTACTCGCATCTCTCATTGCACCGGAATGAGCTGCTCCGGAATGAGCTCCTCCGATCCGCTAATTAACAGGGTTTCGAATCAGGATGAATGAATCTCTTTCACGCAACCGAATGTTTCTCGCTAATGTATAATGCTATAGTTATTATCGTAGTAATTAATGCGATAACATGGAGACCGTTAGAAAAATAGCTCTGTTGACGAATCATCGTGAATCTGCTTCAAAATAAGAGCAGGGTCTTTACATATCACTCTCGTGCGCATTTCATGTATAAAAGGAATGATTTTACTGCAGTATTTAAAAATTTAGGTAGATATGGAGCTGAAAATAATTTTGTTGGAACCATCGAAAGAATTATGTAGGACAAGCATGTTGATCGATATTGTACAATGTTTTTATATTTCAGCAATCAGTTTGAACGTCCTACATAATTATTTCGATAGTCCAACACAATTATTTTCAGATCTGTATTTCTAAATTTTTAGATACTTGAGCAAAACCGTTGATTTTAATGGACTATTAAAATTATATGGGACGAAATAAATAATTATAACAAATAATTATAACGTGGTTTATAAATCAAAATATACAAAAAGAGGAGCATAAAACCACAGCACTAGATATTGTGAAATTTAATTAAATCATTAATAAAAAAATCTTCAGACGTTTATACATATTTATATTTAGAATACGTTTATATATATAATATTTATATTTTTGATAACTGAATTTAATGTCAGATTTATGTAAATTCTGCGTTTTACTATTAGGTGTTGGAATTAATTCGTAGCGTTTTACAAGTGATGGGAAGTACTTTCATTAATGTATTTTTTAATGCTCATGTGAAATAAATAACATTCTTTCATTAAAAACGCTACGAATTAATTCCAACACCTAATAATATTTGTTATTTTTTACTGAAGATGGCCAGATTGTTGCCGAAACATCTAAAGATTTTTTATTAATGTAATGATTTATTAAATTTCACAATAGTGCTGTGATTTTATATTCCTCTTTTTGTTTATATGGGACGCTTAAACTAATTGCTAGAATGTCAAAACTTTTACAGCACTATTCATCATGCTTGAGTTTACTATAACTATTTTGATGGTTCAAAAAATTATTTTTAGATTTGTATTTAGCTAAACTTTTAGATACTTCAGCAAAATCATTCTTTCCGTGTAAATTTAGACATGTTTTAGACAATCACTGAATGTATGTGTATAATCTAGTTAAATAGGCTGACTAATATCTGGCTTACTGGCTTCCCTTATTTTTTCAATCTCTCAAAATAAAAATATCAATCGATAATTTGTTCTCAAAGTTCGTTATCCTACCGAATAGAATACATGCATCGAGTCGAGAATCTTGAGTGCATCGCACCGAGGGATTCGATCGGATCGCTACATCGCGTCGGATTAAACAAGAGTTTCATAGTCGATCGCTTCGCGCCTCGGAAAACTCGTGGAGCGGAGAATGTCGGTCATGTTGATGATATTTTTGGAACGATCAGTGTTTTTATGATCTATTGAAGTTACGATGCAATCGCCACCGCGGGTTTCCGACTTTCGATCATCTCGTTATCTCTACGATCGCAACGATAAGCTTCAATTGTATCTAATCTCACATTGATAAACATTTTATGATCGCCGGACAATGATCATTTTAATGACGATGATCGACATAATCTTCTTGTTTTTTTATATGCAACTTATTCACGATATTTGTAGCGAGACAAAATGCAATATTCAGTAAGCAAACGTATTCATAGTGTTACATACTTAACATTTGCTTATTTTATAATAATTATAGTATATTTAGTGCATGTACGAAAAAACGGATTATATTGTGAAATTTAATAAATCATTAATAAAAAATCTTCAGACGTTTATATACATATTTATATTTAGAATGTTTATATATATAAGAACGTTTATATATATAATAATTATATTTTTGATAACTGAATTTAATGTCAGATTTATGTAAATTCTGCGTTTTACTAATATTTGTTATTGTTTAATGAAGATTGCCAGATTGTTGCCGAAACATCTAAAGATTTTTTATTAATGTAATGTGTTTTATTGAAATATCTGAAAATTTAATTTGGTATAAATCTAAAAATTTGTTGGACATGTTTAAATTTACACGGAAAGAATAATTTTGCTGAAGTATCTAAAAGTTTAGCTAAATACAAATCTGAAAATAATTTTCTTGGACCATCAAAATAATTATGTAGCAGATTTAAGCATGACGATAATATTGCAAAAAATTTAGACATTCTAGCAATCAATTTGAGCTTCCTTATCCAATTATTTTTATGATCCTATAAAATTCTTTTCAAATTTGTGTCTAGTTAAATTTTTAGATACTTTAACAAAATCCTTCTTTCCGTATTTAATACTTACAAATATATTTATTTTGGACACATTGGGAAAGATTCATCTAATTGGGGAATGAATTAATTAGATATCCGGGATCGCAGCGATGTTCAAGACGACTACCTGTAAGATGTTGGTCCAGGTGTCGGCCGTACTGCCAGATGACAGACCAATAACTGCCATTAGTGTTGTGGAAGACTTAGACAAGTGTCCACCCAACTTTACAGTGGTACGCGCATTAATTCACTTTATTATTGCTCGTCGCGGTGGTCAGGGATGATTGATATATATCTCGTTAAGGTATCGAGAACTTACGATCAGGATACCGACGCTGATCTATGGAGGGAGAGTGGACTGTTCATCAAGAAGAAGGGTAGATATATCTGCTTCTCAAAGACTGAGGGCCAGCCGAACTGCGTGGTCGAGGATATCATGGTGATTAACGAGCGAGACACTCCGCCGGAAGGATACAGCATGATCTCTTACACCGTGGATTCGAGTAAGCCTTTCTGTTTGACAGCAATGCCTGCCGTCTGCGGATAAAAAAATATGCAAATTTTTACAAATAAATCGCGGTAAATGTTGCAGGGCAGAAAGCATGGCGGAAAAAACAGGTGTGCTACAAAATTAGGAATAAGGACCTGTGTACGAAAGCGGTCACAGATATAATAATATGCAGCAGGACAACTCCAAACCATAAGGTTTACTCCAAACTGGCTCCTGTTGGATTTTCCGCTGCTGGGTATGTCAACTCTTTAAACTTTTAATTAGATCAGCTTTAAGTTGGCTTCGTGAATTTTTTATCTGTGTTTTTGTAACAACTCAATAGAAAATAAACGCAATAACAAATTGCCGTAATTTATTATACATATATGTAAATATAGATAAACACGGAACTTGTGTATTAGAAATATATATGGAATATAAAAAGTTAATGCAATATTTTTATCGTGATGTATATTGTTTCTTATATTTTTTCTTTCAGTACTATAAATGGTGTTCATGTATGCTACAAGACCGTAGATATCACAAATGCGAATTTGGAGTCGCAGTCGTACGTTAATATAGAGTAAGTTTCAACACATCAAGCCAAGTATCGATTTCGTGCTATAAATATACGTATTTTATGATACTTCCAGCTTACTGCAAAGTCCTTCTCCAAATCCGTCGAATGGAATCTTTCACAGGCCAGCCCCTGAGAGGCCCCCGAAACCAAAGTTCTCACCAAAACCACCGGCCAATGGGCTTTATCCGCAAGTCGGCAGCACCACTAACAAGGATGACGAACTCAGCGATCGAGATTATGAGGTCTTAAGTCCTAACGCGAGGATCAGGCCAACGAGGCCCGCCCCACAACCGCCTATGTCCACGACATCCACCGTCACATCAAATCTCGATGGGGTTCCGTTCGCGCTTAATCCTCGTCTTATTACTAATCATAGTTCTGCCAGTGTGAGTATAATAATTTGAAACTTGTACAAAAATTAAAGTGCAATTAAGACATTTATTTTTACAACTTAATGATATATTTTTTTTTCTCGATAGAACAAACTTCCTGTTATCAAAGTATGGACACAGAAGGACTTAGATAGAGAGGTACGTATATTTTTTTCAATTTTTAAAAATAACTGATAATTGAGACAAATAACTGATATGATGTTTTGTCGCAGTTCTTCTATGACTTTCGTGCGGAAAGAGAAACTTGAAAGACGACAGCTTGCCAAAACTAATTCGAGTTCTCGAGCGTTTTTTCGCAGTACTTGTACACGTTCGTATCCGATATAATGCTAATCAACAAGCGTAAATGGAGTGCCTGAACGAGTGATTTGTACTAACCCGCGAGAGAATGAAGCCTGCATGACGCTTAAAATGGGGATTGTGTAATGTTTAAGAAGGAATAAGATAAAAAACTTATCAATGTACGCATTTCTTCTTCCACACCCCATATTTACATTTTGATACTGGTGATAACGTTGTCATATTTTTATAGACTTGCGTTATTTTTTGATAGAGAGTAGAGATTATATATGTAAAATATGTGTACACATAATGTATCATAATGCGAGATTTGTATCGCGCATCTTAATATCGCATATCTACGCTTCCAAACACGCGAACAAACGCATAATACTGTTGAGACTAGCATCACATTCTCGCCGCACATTTAGTGGTTAACGCGATAATTCAAATGCGTGGTGAGATTGCATGCCATAAAAAGTCATTTAATTTTGTTGTTCCTTCTATTCTTTTTTTTGAATATATTTTTTACTCAGAGATTTGAATGTTTATTATATAATTTTCTTTCAAAGTGCTGCTTTTCTTTCTTTACCTGCAATGAAGTATTATTACAAATTTTTTTTTCTATATATACTTTATCATCTGTAATTTTGTTTGAAAGTATGTACGATTGTGTATAGAACGTATTAAAAAAAAACCTAATTTTAATATTGACGGAACACAACGTTCACTCCTAATCTTTTACTCGAGTTCTCTGTTCTATTTATAAATTCATACATTGTATAAATTTCCGTTCGATTGCACACTTGTACGTGAATGTAATTTAAGATAGAAATTGTATGTTAAACAATAATTTAATAAAATATTGATGGTTGAGAACTACCAATGCGTATTATTCATTAAAGTTAAGGTAATGAAAGATAAAGAGTTCTTTCGATAACGTTTTATAAATTAGAATGTACCAAAAGTCAAGACGAGTTACATTTTCTTTACGTATCATATAAAGACTAATAAATAATTTCACAGAAGGAATAGTTAAATCAACATTTTATAATCAATTTTTCCAAGAAGGGATTAAATAAATTAATCATTGAAAGTGCAACTTCGAAATCTAACGACTCATGTATCTTATAGCATATGAAAAATAACGTAATTTATGTGTATATAATATATATGTTAATTACTCACACATTAGCATCGTAACGTAACTAAAGAAACAAGGTTGTTTTTTTTCTGTTCATCATTAATTCCTTGTTTCTCGGTCAATACTGTATAAAATTCCATTTGCACTTTAAAAGTGAGAGTCATTCGTTGCGTATAAATACAACAACTATAAAATGTTTTAATTTAATTAATCGTCAGCGAATTAAAAGATCAAAATCTTTTGTAGTTCGCCTTTATCGGCGAGTTATCGGCCGACACGGCGGAGCGAAAAATATTTGTGGCCGGCAGAAAATTGGCCAATCGTCAGACGAATGGTCCAGTCCAGTGTCTGACGTGCGTCGTATTGCCGGCTACAGTCGTCTGTACTCCGTGCCTCTCCAGTACCGCCGTAGCCTTGATCCTGCTCTTGTACTTTACGTCCTTCGGCTTCAGCATGCTCTTGTGATTGCTCAGCAATCTTGACGGTGTGAGGATCGACTTGTTGCTGAGACCGGTCGCCTCCAGAAAGTGATCATATCCGCTGCTTCCGATTTCACCGTTGCCATTACTATTGCCGATAGCAGGAACATTGTTGTTATCTTTGGCAATGCTGTTCTCGTTCTGACCAGCGTTGTTGAATCCCACGTGACCAAGTCTCTCGGATCCGTCACCTTCAGGTCGATCGGGATCGTCCGACAGATCGCACTCGTCTAGATTGAATTCCTCAAAGTTCTGTCGGATATCGAATTCCTGTAATGAAAGAAAAATTCGTTTTTTATATATTTTTTTTTATAAAATTATATAGTTTTCTCAAAATATTTAATACATTTTCATAAGAGATCTTACATGTTCAAGTTCGGCATGACGGTCCTTCGGACGATTTCTGTCCTTTGTCTGTTCCTCGGGGTCGCCGATCTTAAACTCTTCGAAATGCCGAACTTGATCCTCCTTTTGTCTTACCTGGAAAGACGAGCGCACGTGGTTGAATCTATTCTTCCAGAATCCACCGTCTTTCGTTTCTCTCGCCGAGCTCCTGGCCGAACCTTTCGCTTCGTCCATATTCAGATTCCTTGCCGCCTTTGACGATGAAGAGGATATCAGTCCCAGAATACCTCTTTTTGTAGGATCCGCGCCTCCCGGGTCCTGCTGCCTTTTTTCATCAATCAGGAACGATGGACTAGGAATTTTCTTCAGAATTAGTGTGTTGTTGCGAAACTGTGGCTTCGGCGGCAACGCCGGTGGCGTTCTGGGCGTCGGTGATGTCGTTATCTCTGGTAACGACTCTATATCTTCATAATCCAGATTCTTGGCGATAGTTAATCCTCTTGCAGACATCTGCAGGCAGGTCTTCTCCTCGATTCTCTCCATTTTTAAAGGAGGACTACTCTGTTGGGATTTCGTTGGAATCTTTCTCGTCTCTTCGATATCGACTTTGGGCTCGATGATGACTAGTGGGATCGCCTTGGACTCCTTGGAACCATCATCGTCCGGATCCTTTTGGACGATCCTCATGCCAAACTCGTCTTCGGATACATTCGCATCGTTCTCCATAGTCTCTTCCTCCCTTGATGAATCCTTGTTATCCGTGACGGACTCCTCGGAATTTTTCCTTTCTATCTCGGAACCCACTGACTCAATATCGGACAACCTGGCTGGCTGAAAACGTACGATTCTGCCACGATGTTTAAACCTGCGCGGCACTGAGAGTACCAAGTTCTCCTCCTCTTCCATATCCTGTAACAGGATCTGATTCACGCACTCCAATACGGAGTTATGATTACTATTTGGCCGGTAGGTGCTGTGCCTGAATACATCATCGTTTAATCGATCTTCATCCGGATCACTATACCAATTTCCACTGGTGTCCTCCACCGTCAATTCAGGCGTCTCGATCTTTACCTCGCTGCGAAAAAGAAATCGAAAGGATCGTCTTTAAGGAACAAAAGAATATAATAGAAGAAAAAAATTAAATTAAATATCTAATGAAAATTTTAGTGGAGAAAAGAATCACTTGTAACGTACATATTGTTATTATTGCTATAATCGTCTTTTGTCCTCAATTGCTCCGTCCGCTGAAGATTTTTCTCGTTCACCTCGTTGCAGGCGTTAATGTAAATCGGTTCTTCTGTGTCTCTCTCTTGACTGCTTATCATGGTGTTAGTCTGTTCCTCATCCTCTGACACAAAGTTACAGTCCATCCCGTCGTCCTTGCTCTCCGTTCTCGCGATACCCACCATTTCAATCATGTTGGAACTTTTCGACGTCTTCTGACCCTTTGTCCTTTTTTTTATCGATACCATCGTCGTTCCATCTTTTTCCGTTAGGTCCTCCTCGTCCTCGTCTAAGATCATCGTAGTCTCGTTTTCGCTGTCAGTCACCGTCGTCGGTGTGTACCTGCTCGAGCATTTGTTCAAGGTTGAGCCAGGTGACACATCATCCGTACTCTCACCCTCGCAAAAGCCTTCCGTGCTGAGCAACGAAGGGCTGCCCTCCGTCGTCGTCGTGACGATGGATGCGTCCGTGTTCTCACTGCTGGTCAGACTGGCCTTTGAGATATCGCTACCGGCGAAACTATTCGTTTTCCTCACGCTGTTCCGGTCCAGTTCGTCCAGAATACTAGACGATGCCGGGTTCAGCCGTGTGATTATCTCGCACTTTAGACTTGCGATCTCTTTGCCAATACCGCTCTCCTGCAGCGTTTCTCTCTGAAAGAGATTAATCGAATAAGTTTAAATTTAGAAAACAGAACGTGAAAAGTATAGAATTCACTCCTATATTATCTTCTTTTTATATAAATTTTTTTTACAAATTAAAACACGGAAAGGATGGATTTGTTGAAATATTAAAAAATTTAGCTAGATCTGAAAATAATTTTATTGGATCGAAATAATTATAAGATGCTCAAAACTGGTTGCTAGAATATCAAAATTTTTTACTATTGTGCTTGAGATAATTATTTTGCTGATACAACAATGTTATTTTTAGATCTGTATATAATTATTAGGTGTTGGAATTAATTCGTAGCGTTTTTTAATGAAAGAATATTATTTATTTCACATGAGCATTAAAAAATACATTAATGAAAGTACTTCCCATCACTTGAAAAACGCTACGAATTAATTCCAACACCTAATAAATTTTTAGATGCTTCGACAAAATCATCCATCAAGTTTTTTCCATCAAGCTGCTGATAAGACTGCTGTAGAAAGACTTATATTACGTGGCTTTCTAATTAATTATTACGTGATTTTTTCAAATTACTTGCAAATTGCCAAAGTCCTTCTGTAGATTCTTATCGATATTGGTGACTTCGACATCGACGGCCAGTGTGGTTCGATCGCGCTTGCTCTTTATATAGTTTTTTGTATACCGCCTGAGCAACGCGATCTCCAATTGCTGATTTCTGATAACATTGTCCTTTTCGCAGAGCATCTGCCTGATAGACTTCTGCTCCTGCTTAAGGCGCGCTTCCAGGAACAACAGTGCTCGCAGTATCCTCGAGAGCTGTTGATCTCGCAAAATCTTCTCAGACTCATGATCGGCAATACGATGGTCCAGCTCCTTCACCAGCTCTCGGCATTTTTTCGTGGCGGTCTTCAGGGCGTCCTGGGTTCGCGCCAGTTCCTGCTTGAGCGTCCGGACCTCGGTTTCCATCTGAAAAACAATTTCAACAAATAAATCTCCAGTTCTCAATGGAATATTTCACGAGTGTGTGTCCGAAAAATATTTTTCCTCATGTTAAAGATTATTGTTGCGAGAATCTTAATGACAATCCGATCAGATTGAATTCGATCTTTTCATGAAAATATTAGATCATGAATAGAACACTTACATTTTACAGACATAAATTAAATATTAAGAAATTAAAGTTTTATCCGATTAATAGAATAACAGATTATTTTATAGAATCTCTTTATACATTCTCTCTATCATCTATTAATAATTCCTATATCCTCTCAAGATAAACGACTCGCGTTACGCGCAATGCGGATCGTGACGAGATAGATATTCATCGTGCATGGGAATACGACGTACAGATCGAAGGAATGAATACCACCAACGTCTGAACAAAATCGAGGAACAATGCCGGCCGGTCTTCAGCCTTACAGCGCGCGCGAAAGAAGGAGAGTTTCGACTGAGCTGAAACTGACTCGAGAAAAAGAGACGTCCACGTTAGCTCGTTCAGATGCAGGGGGGATTCGAAACCGGACCGGCTCTAGGACCGGAAGGACCTGACCCGGCTACCAGAGAACCGGTAAGTTACGGCCCGGTACAGTGCGATAGAATGAATCGGCGACGGCGGTTCCATTGTTAGGTAAACAATTTCCAACTTGACGCATTGACTGACCAAGGATAAGCGGAGCATTTGCATTTTGGGTCATACACGATGACGTGCAGTGAGTCCCATTATTACCACAGCGTCAGTTAATGAGATTCTTTTGCGAGCTTGGCAATGATTTGAATGACGATTCAATCGAAGGGCAGAGATGAATTAGGTCTCGAGAATGCAAATAATCGAGAACTTTACGTAGGTATATTTAATTTATTTTCCGATTTTCGAAAATTGCAAATTTATGTTTTTGCAAAAGTAAATTTATTTCTCTAAAAATTTGTAACTTTGGATTTCGCAGAGCAAAAATCGAAAATCTACATTGTAAAAGCAATATGTAAAATTACATAAATAATATGTATATTAAAAATTATAATTTCTAGAAGTATATAAAATTGTGCTTGTGTTTTTAACAAAAATTAATATCTCTCGAATTGTATAAATATATCTTAGTATGAAATAGATTATGTACAACAATAATACATAATTTCTATATGTTTTAAGTGTACAAGTTTGTGTATAATATTGTTACTAAAATTTAATTTAAGTTTTACGTTCGCCGTCATTCTTCGATTTCAATTGTCGAGAGAAAATCTCCGAGGATTTATGGTCCCAGATTTCCGTTTCCGCATACGGCAAACTCGCCTTGCCAGAAAAGGAAACCGCGAAGCGGCACTTTCCGCTAGTCAATTTAACGCCGTTCTCGAGCGGACGAGCGATCTAACGGCGATGCAGGCTAAAGTGCAAGCCGCAATTACGCGTGGTTTATTCGCTGAATGTAATATCTCCTGCCCGCCTTTCTCGTTTTACGGGCGTTACGAATACGATATACATTGACTGGGAAGTAACGAAGAGTCCCTCGGTAGATAACTCGCCGGTGTTCAGCGTCTCTTAAACCGATAAGCCATGGCCGCAGCTAATTAAAACGCGAGATGCTAATCGCGCCAGAGAACGAGACCGTGTCTCCGCCAATTAACGAGTGAGTAACGCGGTTTTTTTTTTAGACGCGACTAAATCGCATCGTGTGGGGTCCTTAACGCAAGCCATTGAAATATTTTGCCGAGGATCCTCAGGATCCTCTTTCTGTTGCCACTTTCCGTTTCAGCAATATGTTCGTTCCATAATAATTTTTTTTTCCTTTTTACAAGGTATACATTTTATCGAGATAAAGACTTTTCTCCGAAAATATTAATTTCGGCATGAATATTTTTATGGTTTCTGAGAATTTTTTTCAGGATCGATTATTATTCTTCGTGCATATCGAGTCCTGTGTTTCTTCGTGCGACGTTGAGAGGCGAAAATAATCACGTGAACCTGAAATACCTGCACTCGCCGAAGGAGAACGTTAACGGGAGGGACTGCGCGGAGGATCCTTCCGTGAAATTCCTTCAAGAAGCTCGCACGGACCAGCCGATTACAAGGTTACCGAGTCATCGGAACGGAGGTTTCTCAGACCGTTGGCGCTGCCCATAAATTATACGCCTCTAGATTTGAAAGAGAGACGAACTAGTTACTAGAAGATTCCCGCGAAACGATCCAATTTTACACGCGAATGCGAAGTAAAAGTGAAACAAGCGGCATAGAGGAGAATAATTACTTTTTTATATGAAAATTTCATCGGGCAATCATTAAAAATAAATATGTAAATTTATAAAAATAAATATATAAATTTCGAGCAAGTTTGGACATACTTTGTCGCATCATTGAAAAAATGTCTGATAATACCTGTCAAATATTGAGTGACGAATTCAATTCGCAATAAAAAAAAGTTTCTGATTGAAAATGAAGAAATCAGGAAACTTCGGTCAGCTCTGATTAGGCTCAACTAAAGTATAATAGATTCATCAGAAAATTTTGATTTGTCCATTTTTAACCAGAATTACAATTAATGCAATCATACTGTTTCCAGTGCGATTAATCAAAATAATTTTGATTTTGTTTCTCTAAATATTTAGCAATTATTACCAAATGGTTGATTATCTTATTACGTTTAGTAACGCTAATACTAAATAAAAATAATTTCTAAATAATTTCTAAATATTTAAAAAAGTAAAATTATTTTTGGATATATTAACCAAACATTGATTGAAATTATTTCACTCAATTTGGTAGCTATTACTAGATTGTATTGTCAATGTATCTATAATGTTGTTTTTCAAATGTTTCAAAAGAATGGGAACTTTAGATGAGATTTCTTAATATAATTTGTGATAAGATTTACTTATTGTAATTGATTTCATTTTAAAAATTAAATGTATGTGTGTTTTGATCTCTAAAGTATTTTGGTCTCTGAAGTAAATCTTATCTTACTTGTGATAAGATTCATGTACTTTAGACACATTAAACACAGATTAAACAAAATTTAACAATGAAATCACCTTTTTCAAAATTAATACAATATAGTTTTGTACATTATAGCTTCACGCGAATTTTTTGAAGAAGTTTCCAATTTGTTTACATATTCACTTTACAAACCAAACTTTTCCAACTCTTTATTCTTCCACAGTTGAGAGTCTAATCTCAGGATCTATTTATAAAATTGCTCGTGTCTCTGCAGAGAATTGTCGACGTCGGTCAATAATCCCTCGCGACAGCACGGAAATAATGTGTCGGCTGCAATAATGACTGTGAAAAGTCACGCCAGCGCGAGAAAGCGTCGTGGATGTACCGGCACGTCTCCGGCAGGAAGACAAGTGTAGCCCAACACGAAACGAGCCGTCTTTTCGTCTTTCAAAGTCATGCAACTGTTGCGATAGGCAGCCTTGGCCTCCGGCTCGTCCTCTTCGCGCCTACAATCGTTTAACAGTTCACGCGAGTTCACGCGAGTTCACGAAGCCGAACTCACGCTGTAACTCGGAACACGCGAGCGCCGAAAAGTGTGCTGCGCGACTTTCTCCGTTCGCCGGCCAACGGTTTTTCGGTCCACACAGTTGGAGGTGCACGATTGGAGGTCAAGCGAGTCGGCCCCGAGACAGATCGGGGGTACAGTTATCCGCCTTTGTATTCGCTACGATCAAGGTGAGATCGCCACCTCGATCTCGGCCACTGATCGGTCCTGAAATGACCCGAAGTCACTGCGAAGTGGAGCCGAGTCGAGCCCCCGCAGTTGAGATCGGTAATTATAGATACCCCACGTGATAAACGCGGTAAAAGGCTTTCTACCCTTACAGAGAAATTTAATACTAATATTGATCAATTAATCACTCATTTTTAGTATACTGTTAACGATACTTTTAATACTCAAAGTAAGTGATTAACCGACTGGTACTAGATGCTATTCAATTTCTACAAGGCTGTACGATAAGTCTAAGTTTTAAATCATGAGACGTAAGAAAATCGACCAATCACTATCAAATGTGCGAGAAAAATAATCGACTGTATGCGAGTGGTTAATTTCTTACGGATTCAAACTTAAAGGTAATGGCTTACTGTAGAAAGCCTATAAGAGCACGGATTCTTGCATAACGTATAAGATATAAAAGGCTTAAGAAAATCGACCAATCGGAATCTTTTATTTCACGGAAAGGAAGAGAATGAAGGGCTTCGCTTCATTTTCTTATGCATTATGCATTATGCATTATGTAAGGCTCTATGCTCCCTTCCTAAGAGAATCGGTAAGGAGAATCCTGATGTATATCGCGAGATATCGCGACGCATCCCCGATGACCGCGACAAGAGCGGGTCGCCGATGACGTCACACTTCAGTGTCACGCCGAGTTCCGCTGGCCGATGAATGGAGAATGCACTTTCTCCGACACGTTACATACCGCCGACTGCATTTGTTGCGCCGCTGCAACAGCTGCGGACGACGGAACGTACTCGTATTGTTTTGCTCGCGAAACAACCGGCACCATATGCGTTCCCTCCCGCTCTCGCGTTGACGTGCGTGCGTGAATGCGTGCGTGCGAAACGTACAAAGGCGGCCAGGTGTCGGCCGACGGGCGAGTTCCCCGTCAGCGGCGTCTGACGGCGTCGACGAAGTAATCACGGCGTATATCGAATGGATTCCTCGAGAGGAATTCTCGTCTCTGAATAATTTCCTCTTGGCGAACTGAGAGTCCTTTCCAGCTTGTTTAAACTCATATTTTCAAGGAGCGCGTGTGACGGATTGCGCGATATTTTTACAGCGAGCTCATCAATGCGTATGAAAAAAAAAAAAAAATTAATAAAATAATAATAATTTTGCTAAAATATCTAAAGTCTTAGCTGCCACTGAGAAAAATGTTGTTTTCTGAATTAATTAGAATTCTGATTGAAAATCGACGAATTAGAATTTTTTAATTAAAGCTACTAGAATTCCAGTTGATATGAACGAAGTAATGAAAAAAATTCTGATTGAAAATGAACAAACCAAAAGATTCTTATCACACCAATTCAGAATTCTGAATTTATCTCAACTAAAATTACAGTAGATTCAACCAGAAAACTCTGGTTTGTTCATTTTCCAATTTCCAGTGTATGAATTCGTAAGCTCTACAGAGATGAGCCTCTTGGATCGAGATCCAAACCCGAGAGCCACTCTTGGAGATACTTCGATCCTGATTTTCTTTCTTGCCGTTCACTCGGGACGTTAGCCTTCGCAAAGTCGGTTACCATCGAGCTTTTACCTTCGCGAATTCTTCCTCGCTGGTCTCTGCGCTATCTCAGAACGATCCTGATGCATCTGTACGAACGCGTAGAGGATTTTACGTCGCTCCTGATGACGCACACCGTAACGGCGCGGCCGAATTCTACCTGGCCGCGCGTTTCGCGCAGCATTCCGCGTCTTCCCGCGGTCTTTTTGCTCTTCGGGATTCGACGTGTCTCGATGGTCCCGACTAGCTCATCGAGATGTTACGAGTTTCCTTGTACAGTTTGCATCTCGGATAAGTAATATACATGCACATACACATATATACACAGATAAAGAAGAAGAAATTGGAGAACATGAAGACACTCGCGGCGCGACGACGAAGCTCTTTGGTGCCGCGAAGAAGAGAGAGGAGGAGGAGGAGAGAGAAAGAGAGAGAGAGAGCGACTGACGAAGTGTCGAGAAATACCAACGACACGAGCTTAGGCCACGGACTGACTCCGACTGGTTGGTGAATACTCGGTTCGCTGCTGAGCCGCCAACGAACCAGGTGGAAGGGAGAACGTTGCCATCCAGGAACGGATTTTCAAAGGCTGGAAGTTGATTTCTTCGCGATGCCGTGTATAACTGGCTATAATTGTTATTCGGAAACAAAAAGGCTTATTTGCCATTATCGAGAAGTAACTCTTCCTATAGATTAAAAATCTGAGTATGGTCGTCCTCTGAACTCCCACATATGATAAGATTCTATATGATAAATTTTACATAAGATGTATGAGAATAAAATTCTAAGAAGGAAAAGAGGAGAGAGAGAGAGAGAGAGAGAGACATACAGAAAGTTAATTATGAGATAACCGACTTAAAAATTATTTTTTATTAATAAATTTGAAAGTATATTTGAATGTGAATCGTGTAAACGAAATGATAAATACTATCGTTATAACATAATAGACGCAAAAGTGACAAATTACTTCGAATTATTTGACATCGCTACACGAACATTTTCTTTTTACGTTGCAGATTCGCGAAATAATCCACTTGTATATCGTTGACTAAAGTATTAATCGACAAGTTCAGCCCTGCATCAAGACGGCAGGCAGGGAAGAAGGAAGAAAGTAAGGAAAGTAGGGACGAAAGGAAGAAAGAGACACAAAGTCTACCTCACGTAGACGGAATTGTATGCGTGCACGTATATGTGCGTGCATTTATGTACGGTCGGTCCATCGTGCCCAGATGGAAACAGGTAGGACCACCGATGGTACCGCCATATGTAATGCAAACGTGAACGGAACGTGTCCCTTTTCTCAGACGAAACGCGAAACGCTTTGTGATTCCAATCAGCTGACTTCGATTTAACTCTTCGTATCCTTCGAAACTATGTTCTTCAATGCCGTTTCTGAAGAGATATACTCTTGACGTAACTTTTATTTAACTAACGTCATTCCTTTTTTCTTAATTGATTAAACATAATATAGATAAACAGATGAAATGCTTGTGATTTTAATCAGCTGACTTTGATTTAACTTCGTATCCTTCGAAAATACGTTCACTAATGTTTCGAAAAATATCTGCAGGAATTATTATATCTCGATTTTTAAAAGATATACCTTTGACGTAATTTCATTAACGTCATTCCTCTTCTTGTTAATTAGTTATCCAAGGCAATTACGTTCAAAATACGATAAACGTTAGAAATAAACGTTAGTAGAAATTGTGTAATAAACGTACAACTGAAAATTAATATTTAAAAGTTAGAGTACGTTTTTTAAACTATTTAATAGTAACGTAATAATTTGTAACATCTATTAAACATTTTTTTGTACTAATTTAAAATACCAAACATTTCGACGGTTAAATAAACGTGTACTTAAAATTAAAGCCTATTTAATGTTTTTATATGGAATAAAGAACATTTTGGCTAAACGTTTTTTAAACGTAAATTGTCTGCTTGGATAAGAATATTATAGATAAAAGAAATGATGGTGCACTGGAATACTGTATGTATTTCCGTGAATTAGGGAGTTTCTGCAATAACGTGGATCCAGATACGGTGAACGCTAAAATCACGTTAAGCTTTTCTCAATTAGTTGTTAAGCAGAAGATAATCTTAGCGTTCACCGTATCTAGATAAACGGTATTGCAAAAACTCCCTAATTATCATCTCTATTTAGAATATGCGAGCTATCGTTATCGTGGGAATGTTATCGATACTAGGCAGTCGTTCTTGATCTTGTCACGGTAATGCGCAAACGCGCGCACGAGAATGGCGATTGTCCTAGAAAACGAGATTCTACAGGTCGGCGCCTGGACAGGGCGATTGTGCAATAGCCGTTTAACGACTTCGCCGAGGCGAGCCTTCTTGCTCTCGCTTTGCTTTTTACGGAAACCACCGTCGATAATTCGCATTCGACAGCTCTCACGCGCAGTGCCTCGGTAGTCGTTAATCGGAAGTCCGCATTGCCGGGTAGAAAATAGAAAGGAATGCGCAAGATCAGCGAGAGTTTGTACGCAAAAGGAAAGGGTCCGCAATTTATTTTCGCCATATCTAGTATCCTTCGGATTCGTTATCTTTGCTCCACTTAACATCGTTCGCTCGCAACTATGATTTTTTTTTTTCGCGTTCCGGCACTGCGAAACGCGTGCAGTTTTCTTACAAAACACGATGAAATTAATCCCCCGATCACCTTCTCCGATAATGCCATATTGATTTATTAGCTTGGTTAGAGACTTATTTTATCTGTTTACTTGTACGACCGGTGTTCATTATACCATAGGAAGCATAAAATCGATGAGTTAAACCTTTCTAATATAAGATGACTTTAATAAATTACGTTATAGACGATTCATTAATCAATCCGAGATTTACTTAGTCTCTAGCATTTGTCTTAAAGCAAGACGATAAAAACTTAATAAAAAATACAATATAAAGTTTTATCTGTTTTATCGTGTCCACAACAAAAATAAAAAAAAAGTTTTATCATTGTTTTAATAGAGCTTAAAGTGCTTTAAATCAACTTGATTTTTCTGAGAATCTACAGCTGTTTGTCGAAATCGACAGCGAAGGCGAACGTAAACTTAGTTCACGTCGGTCTTAATTTTTCGTTGAAGATATGTATATTGATATAAATTGATGATCGCAGAGAATCGTTCGTTTAATCGATATCAAATCAATTTGGTCGCGTTGCTTCGTGACTCCAATTAAAATCAAAGCCGGACGCGACGAGGAACGACACGGATCGTCGACACCAAAGACGTTCACTGTCAATGATATCCGGGTCGCACGCGAAGTATTGACTTACATGTCGCACCGACGAATTCTCTTTGTCGTCACGACTGCAAGATAACGATAACGGGACAAAGGTAAGCACCTGGATCTCGCGATCGATCGATCGCGCCCGTATGTGTTTTGCAAAGCCAGAACAAAGTTTGCGATGGGCGTATCTTTGGTATCGGATACATTTTAATACGAGTTTTATACGTGTATCTAACAATAAGTGTATCTTTGATACACTGTACACTGATAAATATTTATTCGAATAGTGCCAGTCGAATATACTATATGTTTACTAAATGTAAACATATATTTACTTGGTATAAGAATTATTAATTTGATTTACCTATTATTATGTTTTATTTAATAAATATTTATTTTCCGTAAATATATGTTATATTAGTACTATTCAAACAATTATTTATCAAAATTTAGTACATTTTTCTCTCAGTGTACGAGCAAAACAGCGATATGAACGAATAAAGTACGAATTTATATAGAAACCAAACAAACTAAATTGAAAGAAGAACGTTATTCTTTTAGATTTTTTCTTTTTAGTCTAAATAATATACGTATAAAAGTTAAATTTTATGATAATACATAAAATAATTAAATATAATTTGCAAGAGAGTTTATAATTGCACAGAAAAAATGATTTTGTTGAAGTAAAAAATTTAGGTAGATATAGAACTAAAAATAATTTGTTGGATCATCAAAATAATTATATAAGAAACTCAAGCATACAATGAACAATACTGTAAACAATCTTGATATTCTAACGATTAGCTTGAGAGTCCCACATAATTATTTTGATAATCCAACAAAATTATATATATATATAATGTTTAAATCTGTATCTATATCTAAATTTTCAGAAATTTTAGCAAGATCATTCTTTCCATATGATATTCCACGTGCACCGACTTAATTACGCAATATATGGAATGATATCGCGGACGATTGCAAAATTGTAATTTCGAGATGCCGTGATTTTCTCCTGAAAACCAGCTTTTCACAGAAAAATACGGAAGGTGGGCATTATCGTTGCGATGTAACGCGCAAATGTCTATTGTTTCGCGATAAACACTAGGCAAATTATCCGAGTAACCAGGTATTGTGTTATTGCCGGCGTTAATAAATACTTGCTGCCGCCGCAAAATTCCGGTTTTACACGAATACGAGCATCCTGTCGGATGATTACGTCATTTCTTATCACGGGTGTCTCAGTAGTGGTTTATTCTTATCGTTGCCTTTGCCTGCACGGGGAAAAAAATCAAGTGCTTCTCTCGAGAAACCCGAATCGGAACACGAATATTCATCTTTCAAATTTTTAACAACTCCTTCACGCTCTTTTTTGAAAAAAAAATTTTAACGAGTCCTTCAAACTCTTTGCTAAATCATAAAGGATCCTCGGAAATGTCGAGTGTATGATTTCAATAAGAATCAAGATTAAATAAAATTTAAGATTATATTTAAGAATTAATATAAATCGACGAATCTTAAGAAATAATATTTTTGTGCTTTATTTAACAGCTTGAGAGAAAGAGAGAGAGAGAGAGAGAGAGAAATTAACAATAAAAACGCGATGGGATAAATCGATTTTACCGTTTTCCAGTGAATAATCGAGTAATGCTAGTTCCCGTGGTCGGCATGCCGGCGCGATGGGATTTTTGCACGTTGCTTAATTACTTATTACCTTCGTTATTTCTCTCGCGATGGATCGTAAACGAAGTTTACGCGCGCGATGCAAGCGTAAATACTCACGACCTATAGCGGATAAGAATCTAATACCGACGATGCCGTCCAAGTATCAATACCTAGCTCATATCCAAGGTAAACGATCGATACCAAAAAAAAAAAAAAACAAAAAAAAACATAAATTGCTTTCGGTGTCATTTACTTTGTCTCCGATATTATGCAGGCATCATTTACGTTATCTCCGATATTGCACACCTGGTAGCACACCATGATACCTTCAGGAATTCATTGAATAATCTTAAATTAACAGAAACAACGATTATCTATATCAAGTACCTTGAACTAAATTTAAAGATCGACGCATTAAGCTCAATGGAATATTACATCGCAGCGTTTGAGAATGCGGGTGCACGTACGTACGATTTCCATCTGCGTGACCCACGTAAGAGGCAGGTGCGCAATGAAGATACCGCAACTTCATCGTGCGGGTCTTCTCACGTCATTCCCGTGATCTGACAATCGAGTCCGCGACAGCCACGACGCATCGACTCGTCGATTGCTCGTCTCTCATCTCTTCAAATGTACTTCCGCGAAAATCGATGGGTTACAGAGTAATTTTGTTAAAAGAGATTGCGCTGGTATTGGAGGATATTACAAAGTTTTACGTCTCCTTTTATTTATATAAGAAGATTTTTATATAAATGGTTTTTTGATGTCAATTAGCGCTTGGATGTGGAACAGCAGAAGAAAATGGAGAACCGCTGGCCGCGTTCCGTTTGCCTTTTAAGCCTTCGTTGCCACGTCTATCACGCCGAATGACATATGGCAACCAAGAGTACAGATACGTATGTAGGAGGATCGATATAACGCAAAGATAAGACCAGTATGTCACGACTTGTTTATAGCTAACTGTCTCTCCCTCCCTCTTCCTAAAATGCATCAACTATTAGGTGTTGGAATTAATTCGTAGCGTTTTTAATGAAAGAATGTTATTTATTTCACATGAGCATTAAAAAATACATTAATGAAAGTACTTCCCATCACTTTAAAAACGCTACGAATTAATTCCAACACCTAATATAAAATCCGAAAGAATTATTATATTGGCAGTAATGTTTTATGATTGTGATTCACTGCACGTTTAGATAATATAGATACTAGAGGAATAAAATTTTTAAAAAATCATGTTTTTTTATAACGTTTTTTCCACGAAAGTCTTACTTAGTTTAACAATTAGAATGTCGTAGATAGCTTGATATTTCCTGGATGTTCTTCCTGCATGATATATTTCTGGGACGGATGACAAGCTCTTCCTCGAGGAAAACCGTCTCTCAAATCCGATGAACGGTTCTTGACGTATACATAAGAAAACAATTCTGAGAATACAACATGGCAAAACGACAGTGGCAGTGCAACTTATATAAATGACAAAGTTGTCGCTACCAACATAATTATGTTGTTATCTTATCAGTGGAACTTCTTCATTTAAAGCCAGCTACAAAAGTAGAGCACTCATTTTGTATGCAGATCCCTCATCGCAGATCAGTTATCCGATAAAAAGCCGTCTTCGTTGCATTTTCGTAAAGTTACCGTTTTGAAGAGCCCGTTCTTCCACAAATAATTTTTACGTTAAAAGATGGAATTGCCAAAAGTAAGGGTGGCTTGCTTTACAAAGCCTTACACTGAAAGGTGGTCTATTATAGCGATCATTGAAGAAGCTATTTTCAGCCAAACGTCAATATCAAGGATTCACGTCAGCATTATAACGTTAAGAGCTGGCGAGACAAAATTCAGCAGTTTTTACAGATCGATAATCCGTTTACGATTCGACAGTTCGACACAGTCAATAGTCAAAGTGTGTAAGAACTTTCGCCCCGTATCAGTCGAACAGAGAAAACTGATTGCATATATTTTTGTCGCGCATCGTAAGCTTTATCGTTTGCATTCCGCTCTAATTAATACTCTTCTCTTATCGCCGATTGTATTCGTGATTGTATTTGAAAGTACGCATAGTAAACTTAATCGCGGACAAAGAGAGGAGAATTCGTATTGTGAAGATTAAACTATCAAACACTGTGCGTACAACAAGAATAGTTTTGCTAGTATTTAAAAATTTAAGATAGAATAGTAGATATACAGATCTGAAAATAATTTTATTAGATTTTACCAAAATATCGTACACAATTATTTTGAGAATCTAACAAAATTATTTTCACTAAATCATTTTCGCCGGAATCCAATTTTCTATGTAATCGATGCAGAGAACTTTGAGATATTTCAGCAAAATCATTCTTTCCGCGCGTATATTTCTATTTATTTAACGAAATTTATCGCTCGTAAAAAAAAATTACGCATTGACCTATAAAAAATTCTACTTCAAAAGTGAAATTAAATAAATCCCTTCCCTTGTCAAATTATTAAAACCATCGAAAAAATTCCTTGCTAGATCTTCGCACTTCATCGCTATTCTCCACTTGAGAATTGCATGTCTTACGCTCTAATAATGAGTAGCACGAACTCCTGTGCGGTCCCTTGATCCTTTGATCGTTCATCCTGTTTCCTCTCCTCGCCTTTCTTGCTCGCAATCGCGATCGCGATCGATAGAGATAGCACGCGAGATGCGCGACACGGATAACAAACACGCGGTGGGGCATGCGATATCACGTTTGAAAAGTGAGCACACGTGTCTAATGTGTAATGGGCCCTGCATGAGTTGCCTTCGGGGTGCCAGCCGTCTTCTTGTTCCCTTCCCAATGCTTCTTGTTCACGACAACCTCCTGCTGCAGCCACTCGTCGGTGGCTTCCCAGCGTGCGTTATTACGATTATATTACTGCGGACCGGCTACTCGATTCATCCGATCGTAAAGCCCGCACGTGATAGAAATTCCTAGCGTACATGATAGAAATTCACGGTACTCGTCCTTATGTAGGGTCGGTCTTTAAGTCTTCCTCTGCAGAAGGTCCTAATTATTGAAGAAAATCAGGTCAAAATTCCAAAATACTTTCTTATACATTTATTTGTTCTTATTTATTTTTCTTATATGTTTTGTATTTTTTATACTTATTTACTTATAACTTATTCCTTTTCTATATTCTGTACTTGTTTTTCCGTCTTGTTTATTTTCACATATATATTTCCATATCTTAAATATCGTATTACGTATTATTGTAATTAACTTTCCTCCAGCAATCTAAATTTTAATTCTCCGTCAGCAATTTTTGAGAAACAGAGCATAACCTTTGCTGTTCCAGATTCTGATACATTTTTCAAAGCTTACGAATTTTTACCATCATAAAAATCAGATTGTGTTTTACTTATTTTTTTACTGATTTAAATTTATCTAAACCAAAATTCACAATCAAAATATCGATGGTGTCTTTAAAAACTTCAGTTTGCCAGCAGAGGATTAATATAATTAAAATTAATATTTATAATATGATAGAAAGTAATGAAATAATGAATATTATAATGAAGATAATATATATTTTCTGTATATTTCGTAGAGAATTTTAAACGTAGAGGCATACTTAAACATATTATTATAATTTATCAAAAGAATCGATTTCGTTTTATGACTCAGCAAACGTATGAATAAATTCGCTACATATCAACGGACGCAATTATGTCAATAACGATTGCTAAGGAATATTGCAATCTGCGACGGAAGTTAAGCGATGTCTTGGTCATTGTTCCATTACTTCTTCTTCTTCTCGTTCTTATTTTTCTTCCTCTCGATGCTCATGTCCCTTCCTTTCCTTTCCTTTATGAGTTTCTCTACGTAACAGGTTTGCACTGATGTTGCGAATGTTATTACGAGAGATCATGCATGCGTACATTACTATCATTCATGGCAGCAGACTTCCTGGTGCCTCCCGTCGTAAACGTACGACTTCTTTTTCAAGCTCTAGAAACGCGTTTTATTCGAGCGAAATGCGAGTGATGACTAAAGAGAAAATATCAAGAACGACTAATAGGCAACTTAGTAGCAGAATATAAAAATTATCAATGGTAATTTCTCTATTTTAAAGGTCTACTAATCGTCCTTGATATTTGAAATATAAATTGATCGATGAAAAAATATAAAATTTAAATCCTAAATGTATGTGAAATCGTCGTGTTGCACGGTATTAAAATTTATTATTATATTATAAATTCTCTTTGATCCTGAAGTATCATAATTCGAAATCGCGAGATGCATATAATCTCAACAGGTCGAACATCTTTTGGAGTCACATTATCCTGCAGCTCTTGGAGAGGATTGAAACTGCGAGTTACGATAACTCGTGCTTCTTTCTCCACTTGCGAGGTCCTCTCTATTGTACTCAGCGAGACAATGGACAGATATTATACGAGAAGGAAGAGCCGCGGTAGAAGTGGCGACTCTCGGATGAGTGGGGAAGAGGAAGAGGAAATCTCAAGAAGATTTCATGGTCTAGGCCGTGGCAGCCTCCGGCTGTCCATTAGATCGAGCGTGTGTGATAGCTCGATTACGATTGTTACGCTCGGCATCGCGTAAAAGCGCGCAACATTCGCGGGGGAGGATGATCGCGCGTATCGCAATCGATCGTGCACCTTCGCGATTCGGGGATGCTGACGGAAGGACCGAGATGTTGAAGTAGTGAGACGTTGAAGTAGAGATGCGAGACTCATTGAGACGCGACAGAGTGCGAGGTAACGCGGGACAGGCAATGCATGATCTGCTGAAAGTGTACAATATGGCTCGACATGAATAAGGCTTTGTATGTCGTGCGAAATATGCTTGGAGACCTATAACAATAGACCTTAATTTAATCGATAAATTCCGCAGCCAATTGGAGAATCCTCAATTTATTTCTTAACTCTCCAGTGCGCCGGCAATGTGGAGTCTTTAAAGTCACCGATACTTTGATTATATCAATTCTGATAGATAAATTTAAATCTGTAAAAAATAAGTAAATACAATCTGATTTTTATGATGAAAATTCAAGCTGTTAGAGCTTGATGAACAATAGAGGTCTTTGAAAAGCAGAATAATTTTGATTAATCTGGATTACACAAAAATGTAAAAAAAATCTGGTATGTTTGTCAAAAGTATAATCTTATATCGAAATAAAGAATTGTAAAACCGAAAAGTGCTACTGGAAAAAAAGAATTGTCATTATTTTTATATTAATAAAACGGTGTGCTGACTTCACAATCCATGTGGATCTGTGAGGTTCGCATGATGTTCTATTAATAGAAGCAAAATAATTCCAGTAGAATTTTTTCCATAGTTTTATATTTCCTTATAAAAATAAAAAAAAGCATTCCGCATTTATTACACTAAAAAACCAAAATTGGGTGAAAAAGTAGCAGCCATTATTCTCCCTTGGCAGCAAAACGAGGAGTTCTCGACGCGTCAACGTCCGGAGAAATTTCACTCAATGCGCAATTACGCGGCGAAAAATCACGCGAACCGAAGAGCGCGAAACGTTGTTATTTCTCGGGTAATTATGGCGTGAAGAAAAATTCCCGAAAATTACATACATCTCCAGCGATTAAACAACACTGATTTCACCGATTGCGACCCCCCGAGACGGGACCGAGTTCTTCGAGTTGTTCGGCCCAGTTCTTATAATTCTCGCTTGGCACGCACACGTCGCGTCGCGCGTACACTCGCTCGTTTTTCTTATACGAGAAAATGATCGGCCTTGAACTTTCGTACGACCTTGAGCCGCTTCAGATCCCATCTATCATCGGCACGCAGCCGTACTCGCGCAGGCCTCGACAAATTACTTAATTGATATCCATCCGATTCGAGACGGTCAAGTTCGCGAGCGCATCGCGAGTCTGTTATGGCGGATTTGCACGCTTCCCATCCTGATTCTCAATAGGCGAATCATCCGTGGCGAAAGAAAAGCGAATCGGATAACGCTCCGGCAAAAACGACCCGATGAAATTTCCAAGCTGGGAAAAAGATTGACCGCAATCTTGTCCGTCGAGGGATCTGCCATTAAAATTTGATCCGGCTGCGCGGCGGCGCGGTAGGACATCCCGTACGAACGTTATGCGGAATGGCTTATAATTATGTTATTACATACAGATTGGTATTGTGGGTAATTGTAGTTCTCAAACGGGAGAAGAGTCTCATAATTCTGCTTTCGTGATTTTTCAGAGACTACGCCAGGGCAGATTTACTCCTGAACGAAAACTTACTCATCCATTAGCCCGGCTAACATTTATTCTTGTTGCAGATTTATTGCTTTCACTTCTCGGTTTTCGTTCTTCCACAGCTTCTGTATATCCTGATACAGAACACTTAAACAAAAAAAAAAAAAAAAAGAAAAAGAAAAGACTTGTTCGTCCAACGCGTTCACGTGACGCGATCGTCAAGCTTGAACCGTGCAAATTCGCTTTCACGCGCTTTTCCACTCCGCTTATTACGCCTACTTTATATCCTTTTCTCGACGCCCGATTAATTCTTTACTTCTTTGTTTTATATATCTTTTGACGCTAAAGTATGCCGTATAATTTTCTGCAATTGCACCGACCAGCTGAACCGAATAATTAACTAATCTTCTTTCGACGATCGATGATTGGCTATTTTAATTATATTGTCACGCAAGATCGCGCTTTTATGACGCTCCAGGAGACAAGAGAGTGAAGTACATAGAAAGGAATTCACGTTGATTCTATCCCAGCATCCTCAGTCGTGCGTGTAATAATTGTTATTGTTATCACTTCTTAAAATATAAATATTATAAAATAGATTTCTTTTCAGTTTGATAAATCTTATGATTAATTTACACGAGGATTTTGTTTAAAATTGCTAACATGTCTATATTTAGAGAAAAACGTAGTAACAATTACAAAGATAATAATACAAATTTTTTTTTTTAATTTCTGTGTAAGTAAGATTTAATTAAAAAGAGATTTTTTTTAATATCTATATTTTAAAAAGTGACAATAATAATAAACAATGATTTAAAATTGTTATTTTTATGGTGTCACTTTATGACGCTGAAAAGCAGCATCAGCGCGGTCACTTAACTTTCAATTTGAAGCTTGAAGTCTGTTACGCTGGAAGTTGAATTTTTCCAAATTCTAAATTGCTCAGTTCAAAACTGAATAACTACATACACAATGCTTCATTCTTTCCACTATTATTCGTTCGTACTATTATCGTCCAATTATGATTATATAATCTATTTTGAAATACCTACGCTGAAAATGAGAGTCGAGCGAGTCAGTATGAAAAGGCCTCACTTTACACTTCATTTTACAGTTATTACCATACCTTTACGAGATCTCTCTCTCTCTCTCTCTCTCTCTCTCTCAGTGTAATTCCGATTTCTCTTCTGACGCAAGACAGATTCAAAACATCCTCCTCCCGAAAGACGCGGGCCGTTTTAATTCAGTACGAGACATGCGCGCGTATCACGCAGCCGCGTCGTCGTTGACCAAGTCGAGGTGAGAGACACGCCAAAGTCACGTAAGCACGACCACGTCCGATACAGACTGTGATGCCACGCGTCTATCCGGAGAGCAGAATGTACGCACGTGGCATGTATGCGCCGATTCCGCGATTCCGCGGTCGTCCCGCGCTGCTGATGCGCGCGGCGCTGCTGATCATCGCGAGATGGGTTGATGGGTACGCGCGTACTTGCACGTTGCACGGCCAAGAAGCGGGAGATTCCCACTCGAATGCACTTGAACTATACCCGGTGGAATTGACAGAGAGAAGCACGTGTAACCGAATCGTGTAACCGTTTCGCGGTCGTAGATATCAGGCTCCTTATCTGATACATAAATTCTCTATCGCTGTATTGCATGCATACTTAGCTGTACATAAATCGTTCATCAGTAAAAAAAAAAAAAGAAATTTTTGTTCCTTGACCCAAATATCGAAGGTCGCAGTTGTGGGGGTAAACACGATAAGGTATGACATTATAATTTCTACAGATATACAAGCATACTTTTTTGGATAGATATAAAAGTTTATAGGTAGATAGATAGATAATGCATTGATTTGGGGGGAGGGGGGAATCTTAGGACAAGCCCTCTAAAAATAAATTTACTATCATAAAAGCAAAGTAGAAATTACAAAAATAAGTTAATAATTGAGAGAACGAAAGGTAGTTTGCATGAAAAAGATATGGATGTAAAAAAAAAGAACAAAAATAAATAAAAAATACATGAAATAAAGTATAAAATAGAAAAGCGAACGTGATAAAATTAAATCAACAATTGAAAAAGAAAGAAACGAATATGTCATTTCTATAAAGACAACAAATTTACGATAGCCTAATGTTAAAATTTATTTTCTTTGAGAATTTTTTTAAATTGAACACATTACACGTTATAACGCTTTCTGAAATTTAAAATTCTGTCAGCATTTTATTCTGACGTCACTCGCCTTAGGATGTATCTTAGCCGGCGTCTACAATAGATGCAATAAGCCTTAAGCCATAAGAAATTGATCAGAGTCAAATGTGAGAAGAATAATCAACTATGACACGTCATTTTTTTATGGCTCAAAGGCTTACTATATCTATTGTAGATCCGGGCTTACCGTTACGTAATAGAAATATCACGCGAGGGCTATTTACAGCAAGTATCCCGTTAGTTCTGCTCGAGTTATACCAATATATGTAATTTGAAAATAAAAATTCCAGCTATTACCAATTTTAATAGACTTTAAATTTACAAGACACAACAGCAAGCGAAAAAAAGTCTCATGCCGTTAATTCATCGTAATTTTAACGACATTTCTCGTTAGCTTTAGCAGAATTCTATGCTGTAATCATTAAACAGGATTCCGGTTATTTTACGATTTTGATTTTTTAATACAACAAATACGAAACTTTTTTTACATCGAGTAATCAGATTCAGTTAATCTTAAGATTTTCTTCGTTTCTATCTCTTTTTTCTCTTGTCGTTTCAAGGATATGAATAAAACAAGAATATGAATTCATTATGTATCATTGCACGGTATTTTTACAGACATCTAATGCTGACAGTAATTCATTACTTATTTTGAGTACAAGTATTGAGAGGATTGTTGTTTAGTACTTTTAGTACTCTAAATAAATAATTAATTAATGCCTTTCAATAAGAAACTGCCCAGTAAATTTCCGTAAGAATATTTCTTTTCCTCTAGCATTGAACTTGAAAAAAATATTCTATCGCTTCCTAAAGAAACTTTTCTCTTCTCTATAAAATAAACTAAACTAAATGAAGATATTGCGTTCAACACACCACGAATAAGAAAACAGATTCACTCTCGGCACCATCATCTAATTACGCTCATAATTACATTACACGCAACCATGACTTTAGGTTAATTAGCCGGCAAATTTTCCGGTAACTGGAAAACCAATCTATTATATTAAGTTTCAAGACACTATCCAATTTTGTTAATTAAATTAAACCAAGAAAATTGATCTCGTTGATCAAATTAAATTAACTACATATTTCCTAAAAGGTCGAAAATTTTCGTTGTACATATACAACGATACTTCTTCTAATTATGGATAATTAACGTATGTACTTTCCAGCTCGATTTACTTTTGATTTCGTCAGCGCGTTCCCGTTCATGATTACTTGTGTATCTTGATCGACGAGCGAGAGAATCGAGCGAAGAATTAAATGCGTTCCGGCGCGACGCATCGCGACGCATCGCGACGTAATGGCGTAAGGCATATAAATCTTGATAAGACTAAAACGAGAAGCTAACGGTACGCACGAATGATTAGCACACTAACCAACATTGAGTCAGAGACTCTCGACTGCGCTTATCGATCGCAGAAACATTTTCAAACCCGTATTTATGATTGCTTCTTTCTATCGAAGAATTCACAAACTGAAATCAAGATGTGATACAGTTTTTATTTAATAAATCTTGATCAAATAAATCTTGATCAATTTGATATTCGTTTCGTTATTTGCAATCGTTATTATACATTCGACTGAGAAACTGAGATATATTTATTATAGTTGCATGAATGTCACATCAAAAAGTATCGTGCGAGATATTCAAAATAAAGTTTTGTTTCTCACAATAAAACGATACCTATAAGCGTATCAGATGAAATACGGTTTCTTGAAACGAGGACAGTTCAATAATCATTTTGATTAGTGATAAACTGAGAGTGCACTCTCAGTTTATCTGATATGCTTTTTAAAACACATAATATAATGCCTGTAAATACAAACCTTAAAGAAAATTGTCCAAGTAGTGTATAAGTATTGTAGAATGCTTATAAATTTAATGGAGTATAAACATATATTTTCATCCGATTAAATTATTTCCTTCTGCGGAAAATTATAATAATTTTATGATTTTTATAAGTATCTAATAATTAGCGATAAGTACTATATATTTTTTCTATTAATATTAAGGTAAATGTATCAGTTAGTGAACATGACCCAATTATTGGACGAAATGACACAAATTAAACTTTGAATGATACGTATGACTCTAAATAAATTCGTCTTATTCAATTTTTATAAACATTTAGAGTCGTATATAATATTGAAAGCTTAATATTTGAAATTTTTATTCAATAATTAGGTTATATTCACTAACAGGTACGTTTACTTTAGTTTTTATAATTTATATTAAAAATAGATGAAAATAAAGAGTTCGTTGAAGTAAGGAAAATTCCTCTTTTTTTTCTTTTAGTTCATCATAAAACGAATATGTAAGAAATAATATTTTTGTCGGAGAGACAAATCTCGAACCCGTTAGGATAATTTCCTTTTCTACGATTCAGGAGTTACTCATCCGGGAAGAGACGCGTCACGCGTGAATGGTACGCATAAATCATCGTAACGTTCCTTAACGCCGTCAGGTGATCTCTTATTCAGGAATCTGAGGCAAACGTGAGAATCAGAACGCGTCTCCGACGGAAAAGCTTCGCGGTCCGGATAATCAGAAGTATCCAGTATAAATCTGATGTAGTAAATCCCAACTTGCTCGTCAACACATTCGCGATTACAAATCATTCACGATGCATAATCGTTTGATTTCTCTCCATTAGTTGCCACGCGGTTTGTGAGCTATCAAATCTGAAATTGATTGTCGCAATAAAACGTCCATCTCTCATCGATTTTACGGTTATTTCTATTGCCTTTGGCGCAAACGAGTATTCCCGCAAATTTATTGGACCGTATAAATCTGTACCTAAAAATCCTACTATCGCGAGTCACTTATGTTCGTATAGTTGTTAAATTTATTTGTATCTATGTGAAATTTTAATACACCTAATGAGGCAAACGATTTATTATCGAAGTCGCATATTAAGATTCCAACATAGATATGATTTAATTGGAAATTCAATTTGAAATTGTTTGCATCCTGCACAGATTTTAAAATGTTTATCAGCATCAGATATTACTAAGATCTTTCTAAGATACCTATAAGCATCAATATTATTAAATTGCTTGTTAATTTAATATGTAACATTATTACTCTACTTCTCCTAGAATCGCGTTTCAAGACTCCGAAAATTAAATTCGGCGCGCCGTTTGCAAGATCGGATATGAAAATATAAATTCACGCTGAATTATTCAAGCATCAAAGAAGATCCAGCTCGACCTTAGAGCCTTTATTTCCTATTTGTCGTGTATTCACGTTACGGTCTTAAAAGATACTTTATTTAATAAGGATGTGAACGTCGTAGAGGCGGAGCGTCGTCCTTGTTTTCGCGCCTCGGCTCATCACGACTGCGCTCATTATCGTTATCGGGCTGCGCGAGAAGGCGAATGACACGTCGCGACGCGCGACGTCGCGTTGGCGGCGTGCGTGGAGAGCGCGTATGCGCGTCGGCGTTACGCGATTTGCGCAAACGTCTTGATCGCGACTCTATCAGGCGAGCATAAGCGTCAGAAGCGGTCTCATCCCGTCCCATTCCGTCGACAAGGAGTTGCGATCGCGCCGTCCGCGTGCCGCGGTCCGCGCACACGCGTGCGTGTCGGACACGCGCGGGTGCACACACCGCGATCGCACCGCACCGACCAGCTTACGTGTCGCCCACGGCAGCTTCAAGCGGCTTCAAGCGGCTTCTCGCGCCGCACCGAGAAAACTGCAACGCAACACGCCGGTTACCTCGCGTTACGTCGTGATCGATACGAACCGCTCCTCAACCAGGCTCTCTTTAATTTTCGTTTTTCCCTCTGGATTATCATACCTGTCAATTTCCCAGACGAGTCAAAATTCTGTTTCTCTTTATAGTACGTTGTGTAAGTGAATGATTGCGAACGTTTGCCAAGAGGTAAAATTGAGATTTGACAGTGAAACAATGATGCGATATTATTAGAATGTTGATAATCTATATTTTAACATTTGTATAAAATATTAGCGTTGACTGTCACAAGTATTGAGATATTTAAATTTGAATATAAATGTAGAAAATTTTAATACAAAAGCAATTAGCCAGGCACGATTTTAGTATTTTTCTTTAAAAAAATAAACAATAATATATTTCTTTCAAATGTTTCGGTTTTTACAAAATTAATCTTTAATGAATAAAAATAAATCATTTACAAATATTAGTCATAATTAAATTCAATTGTGAAATATTTAAATTGAAATGAGATATTTAAATTGTTACAAAATTAAATCTCTCTACAAGAAACATCTTTCCTTAGAAGTTTATTCGTGATCGATACGAACCGCTCCTCAACCAGGCTCTCTTTAATTCTCGTTTTTCCCTCTGGATTATCATACCTGTCAATTTCCCAGACGAGTCAAAATTCTGTTTCTCTTTATAGTACGTTGTGTAAGTGAAACAATGATGCGATATTATTAGAATGTTGAATCTATATTTTAACATTTGTATAAAATATTAGCGTTGACTGTCACAAGTATTGAGATATTTAAATTTGAATATAAATGTAGAAAATTTTAATACAAAAGCAATTAGCCAGGCACGATTTTAGTGTTTTTTTTTTTTTTAATAAACAATAATATATTTCTTTCAAATGTTTCGGTTTTTACAAAATTATCTTTAGTGAATAAAAATAAATCATTTACAAATATTAGTCATAATTAAATTGTGAAATATTTAAATTGAAATGAGATATTTAAATTGCTACAAAATTAAATCTCTCTACAAAAAACATCTTTCCTCAGAAGTTTATGCGCAATCTATATATATAAATAATATTTCGACAAAGTCGAATTTTTTATAAAGTAACCTTGTGATATAAATATATTATCACAAGTAATAATTAAAGTTAATCTTGGTTGACCAAAGGATAAATTTATCATTCAGGCATTGATAGTTAAAAATATATAAAGAAACTTTAATGACGTTATAACTTGACGCGATGGCACTTTTATTAATAACGTCTTAACTTTGTACCTTGGTAAATAACTTGGATCTTGTACTTGCTCGCGGGTGATAAAACGAACGACTACACGCGGAACGAAATCTCAGCTTTTATGAGAGGCATTTTGCTCGGCGCAATGTGATGAAAAATGCACGGTAAGATCCTGAAACGGCCCTGAACTCGATACACGGCGCGCGCGAACGATTTCGTTGCTATTATAAAGCCATTACCGCCGCCGTTGTTACGTTAAAGCGTTGCGCAAATAGCGCGCGGCGATAAATTAATGTCATCAGGGACGTAGGAATTTTCGAGCTTTCCCGCGAGCTGTGCATTTTGCAAAAAACCTACTACGCGCATGCTGCCCTGTTACGCGTGTAACAATGTACCAACAATTGTAACTCCCCACGGCCATCCCACCCCTCACGTGTGCGTGCGGGTTGAAAATATCGTTAAACAATCGCACGGACGCGATATAGAGAGGGCTGAACAGAGAAATTTCTCGCAATCGAAAATGCGCTATTATATTGTGAACGTAAAGGACGCTAATCGGAAACGAACGACAAAGCTCATTCGCATTACAAATAAAAATGCAAAATTAAAATATCGATGCTTTTCACTGTTAATTATTAAAAGAGCAATGGTCCCTGAGTTAAATAATATTTTATTATTTTTAACTTTCATGTGCGTATTAAAATATAAATCAATTCATTTCTAGTTAGTTTCAAAGTAAACAACGTCCATATTAACGCATGCATTTAGTAAATAATGAATTAAATTTTAATTTAAATATATTTTCTTGAGTTAAATTGTTTAGCTTCATTGCTTTAGTTAAATTAACGGCATATTGAATAGGAGCAGTGGAGACGTATAAAAATAATTAAAAATAATTCAACTTGGGTATAATAATTGACATTAGAAATTTAGCAGCGTACATATATATCGTGCAATTTAATGTATTTCAATCTAGTAATCTGATAATATTCTGTAGGATAGGAATTAAAATTGTAAGTTCCAGTGACGTTGCAAATTGAACCGTTGTTTACTTTGTATGAACACATCGATATGCGAACGTGTTGACTTAAGTAATATCAGCTGATTTAGACCTTATTGACTTATATATACATACATGATATTTGTCGCAATTGATAGCCGATATAGTAAACAAATAAGTTAAAAGCAAATATAAGCAAAGTTTGTAAAATAAATCCTACAAAATCATATATTATTAAAAATAATTAAATTACATCGAATGTAAATCGAAATAATTAGTCGAGTGTAAGAGCTACGAAATAATAAAAAGAAAACCAAACTGAAGCTTATCGCGGTAAATGATGCGATATGAAGGAATAAACAATGTTTATAAACAATAAACAGTAAAGTTAATAAAGTGCGGCAGTTATCGGAAACTCCTTGGATATCGTTCTTTATCTTCGTGCTTTCCTGATGATCTCTCTTCAAGACTGATACCTACGCACGCCCACGCATCTCAAAGCAAGAATACACGCCAGATAGATAATTCCTCGCGGCTCCCTCGCTTGCTTTTCCACCCTCTCGCAGCAACAAATCGCGCATACGAGTACATATGCGCGCATAAAGACTCCTCGCCCACGTTCGCTGCGCTCGCGCTCTCAGTTATGCCTTATTTATGAACGCAAAGCGCTCGTGCTCGTTTTCATACCCGCAGTAACAACAAAATAGCGAGATACGAAAGATATTCCTCGCGGAAAGTAGAATCTCGAGCGGAATTCGCGCGGCATCCGTTTACCCCTCCCCCTCGATTTATTAAGAGAATAATCTCTGAATTTCTCCAATTGAGCCAATTTTGCGTAACTACAACAGATTGGGAAATTTCTAAGGAATTTGTGAATAATGGTAGCAAATTTGCACTTAATTATCATTCGAGACTATTTCTTAAGAGATAAGGATCTCGATCTTTACGTCAACGTAATCACACAGATGCTCAACTCAAAAACGTTAAACTTTTTTATTATTTAAAAAATAGCTTGATCTTTTTCTTTAACTACAAGTTGGATGTATCTGTTGCTCTATAAAGATAAAAAACAAAGTGCACGTTCGCGAAATACTTTCTCGAGCAAAGAAGAGGAAGAAATGGAAGATATCGGCTGCGTTAGGACTCGGTGAGGTGAACCCTCGATATACTATCTAGATACTTGTATTGTACAGAGGTATTGATCTACGAGGCAATCCGTATTATCTGGCAGAAGAGAATTGGAGCAATCTAACAATCAGTGCATCCATATTATATATATGGATGCATCTTGAACAAACTAGAGAAGCCTCATCATCAAAGAGGATTGGAAATCGTAACTAATTAATACTAATGCGCTCATGGTATTAAAAAATTTTTGGCATTAGATATGTAAAATGCTATTTATAATATCTATATTTATTGACAAACACGCTCATATCATTGCTTGATATACTGCGGAGAAATCTCTGCATATGTCAAAATTAAAACAAGTCTTTAAAATATATACACAACATATATACTGAAAAAAAATTTATTAAATGTTTTAAATGTTTTAAAAATTTATTAAATGTTGGTACATACTTCTTTGGATAATATATTAAGTAAACAATAATTTACAATAAAAAGAATGATAGTTAAATTAAATTAATGCTTTTTGTATCAAATATATATATTTAGTAAACATCTACTTAGAACTATTCAAACAAATGTTTATTAAAATTTAGTATTTTTTTTTTTTCAGTGCGTACATGTAATTTCTTTTTTTTCGAATCTGTACGTATACATTTTTGAATCATAAAAAGTATACATAATTTAATCATAAAAAGACATTACTTTTTTATTATATTAAAATGTGAATCACGATAGCACTTTAAAGCACTAGGATAATAACGAATGATTTATCGCAGATCATCTGCGACCGATCGGAGCCTAGGACAGCGCACTTCTGTCGAGGAACTTTAATTTGTTGCTTCGTGTTCGAAAGGATATATTCAGGAATTACGCGGGCAGGGCATTGTGAGCGAGATAAGTTATTCTCGCGGCAGAACGCGCAGAACGAAGCCGAGAGGTCCTGATTTATCGGGAGTTCTCCCGAAGATGGGGGCATGTTCTCCGGGGAAACGTGACTCGTTAATCGGTACCATCGTACTGGCTATTTTATCCGGTTAATAACCAGCCGTGAAATGAACGCGGGAATACTA
>NW_011627305.1:1406313-1444590 GCF_000204515.1 Acromyrmex echinatior | reverse complement strand
GGGGGGGGGGGGGGGGGGGGGGGGGAGGGCGGCATAAAGATTAGAGTCGGTCTCGATCTCGAGATAAGATAGGACTTTCCAATTTAGTTGCTTCTTTATCGCTCCCGATAGGTGTTGCAAATTTTCCCGAGAGAGAGAGAGAGAGAGAGAGAGAGAGAGAGAGATGCTCTGATTTTACTAGAATATTCATTCGACAAATATAAGATAATAAAGTAGCGCATACATAGCTTCTTAACGTATTCCACGAGCCACAAAGGAAATAGTAAATTAACAGAGGAATTATATGGCGGTGTATGTATGTGATAGAACTCGTTTCTCCGCGAAGCAATGTAAGCCGAGAGTGAAGGACGACGTGTGTTTGCGTACCGTTTACGAGACAGTTACAATATCTCGTCGATTTGCATAACATGTCCTCATTACCGAAAAACTCGGCGCGGCGTAAAGAAACGGTAAAGGCCCGTTAACGCCTCGTGGGATAAGCGTCGTGGGATTTTTTTCGAAAACGCTGAGAACGGCGGAAACGGCGACGTCCCGACGAGAAAGTTCGAGCTTAAAGAATCTTTTATTGTGGGACATCGCATGAAAGGATACAAAAGTCTGTCATTTCAAGAATACGTTAAAAAAAAAAAAGAAGAAGAAAAAGGCGAGGAGTCGTTAGACTTCGAGAAAAGCATGCGCGATATAAACGAAAGATTCACAGCTCCGGCAAGCCCTGATAATTTATAAGCTCGGCTTTGGATACAGAGACGCCGCATTTGAAGCGAACCTAATGGACTTATTTCACTTGCACTATGAACTCCTTATAAATGGAGTTCAAGCCTGTGCTGAACGTACTTGTGTCATTTGTTTCCGTAGAGTCCTGTCGCGATATCTGTAATTTTATCGTGGCGATATGTAAATTCGTGCGTCCTTTATTTCTCATTTTCGCTGCACGCAGCTCAGAATGTTATTTCTCTTTGGGTCTCTTCGGTGGTGCATTTTTCACGGTACGTCTCCCACGAGAATAAAACGCTCGTTCGTTAAGCCGCACGCGCGAGTATTTTTTTAATAAACGTCGATTAAACGGACGTGCCTTTGGCAGTCGCGCCAATTAAGTCTTGAGCCACTTTTAATTGTTCCTAACGAGGCTAAAACAAGAGCGCGCATCCATACTCTACGTCATGTCGCATAACAATGACTAACGGTTAGGCCGCGAGCGTGTCTTTACTCTGTTTTCTATTACATGTTGACGAAGTCGACAACATGAGAATCGATTTACGCTCATTCATACATGAATCGAGGACGTATAATACTTCCATTGGGAATAAAGAATTAAAAGTCGTCGAGCTGAAAGTTCGAGCTCGAGAATTCTGAAATTTTATAAAAATTATGTCACGAAAAAATCATCGTATTACGAAATAATAATCATATTATGAAAAATCATATTAACATAACATTATTGATATTAAAAATAATATTATAGACACATTAACATAAAATTACATTAAGGAAAAATCTAATTGCATAATTATACTAACTAATTGCATAATTATACTCCGTATGCGCGTTATAAATTAAGCTTAATTTTCTCCTTTTCCAATGTTGGAAATATCAGAGCAGATTCTTCCTCTTCCGCTTTTCATGAATACAAATATCGCGTTATACTAACATTTAATATTTCTACAATCCTTGGAAATGCATGATATATCTGGGCAAACAAATTGACAGCACTTGAAAAAGGAGTGTTTAATTTTAAGATAAAATGTTTTATTCCTGTCTCCATTTTTTAAACACTTAAAGATGTTTCAAACTAAAACATTTTTTAATGTTTTAAAAATGGGGATAAAAATGAAACATTTTATCTTAAAATTAACTACTTCTTTTTTAAGTACGGATGCCAAGTTATATTACACGATCGCGATGTAGTTTCGATTTATCGATTCGCACATACATACACATACATACACCATACTGGACTTACGCTGGGACGAAACAGGATTGCGTAACAGTCGTAACGAATCGTGCAATTACAATGCGAATGAATGTTGGGGATCAATTAGAAACGAGACGCGCGACATAAGATAGATAGATAGATAAAAGAGACTGTAGAGAGAAAGAGAAAAAAAAACGCGATCGACTTAACGTAGCTTCGTTAGTTACGCGAAAGCTATTACCTGTTCATTAGATCGAGAACGCGTTCGCGATCCGTGATAGTTATTCCGTAGGTTTTAAATGCCGTGCTACCCTTATTTAACGTCGCCTTTATATCGAAGCCTCTCGGTCCGTCGGCTATTTTTAATTAAACGTTAAGGTCGCCTTTGGCATGCTACACGGACAGAAGGCTCTCATCGGTTATGCGTCTTGAGAAACGTGGGCGCTTTATATAATATTATAATAGAGCGCATTTATGTGCTCATTGAAGGAAAGATAACGCGACTAACGCTGTAAAACCCCCTCGCAATTATTCCGCGAGGTGGTTTGCTTTCATCGCAATAAAAGCGCGACGCACGAATTATTACGAGACTGCTCCTTACGCCAGTGGAATTAATCATGAGCGGAATTAACGCTAAACGAGCGCAATTATCCGGTCGATGATACTACTATTAAAACAGAAATGAAACATCCGGACTACTTCAGATGCTCAGACGAGCAAAATTAATCGGTCGGATATTAGCCATCATTAGCTATTAATGTATTCGTTCGGCACGTCTTTATCGGTCGACAAGCGGAAAAAAAAAACGATGAATTAAATTAAAGAGTTCTTAGAAGAGCCACTCTTAGTAGCGTCTCGAGTACGTCTCGACTACCTGTCGTTGACCGGTTCCGAATGCTCATCATTGACTCCTTGAACTTCGAGATTAGTCACTTCTGTGAGGGGATTTGCTTTTCCAGAAGAAAAACGTTTCTTCAATATTAAAAATCTTCTTGAAAAAAAGTTCACTCTCAATTACATCTAAACATCCTGTTTGAAATATAAAGTGCAAGTGAACCTTCTTACAATGATTGACAGAGGAAGATTTAATTTTTTTTTTTTTTTTACTTACAATTTAGAACCTCAACAATTTAGAAAAATGTTATATTAATATTTTTTTAAAGCGATTGTTATAATAATTAATTTTTGTGTGCCAAATCTGTCAACTGATTCCAGGACAGTTCACCTACTTTGCCACAAACATATTCAACACCCTCAATCATCGATAATATCATTAGTTAATTCTTTCTTTTCCGATACAGTATTTTCAAGTCTAGGTAAACGGAAGACATGTGATTGAGGAGGATTGAAGATTCTTCGACTCCGACTCACCTTCAGATCGACATGCCGTCCGTCATGCGAATGTCGCCGATGGAAACCCGTCACGCTCGAAAGGATCGTCGACACGATCATACGATCACGATTGTATATAATCACGTGTCGATATCAATTACATACATTCCCGAGAATACAGAAAACGCCGACCCGCATTTATTCCAGACTAAATTCAAGGATTTCTTTTTTTTTTTTTATTTCCTATGATAAACACGACCGCGTGAAAATTTCCGAACACTTCTATTCGACAGATTTATTATATCTCTATGGTGATCCACGAGACACACCTGACGAAGAGTAGAACTACACTGAGCTTGTGGCTGTCGCGAATATCCCTTCTCCGGCCTTTGTCCCCCTTCTTCCTCGTGTCCTTTCTCTTCCTCTCTACCAAGCAACCCTATCTGACCTTTCTTTGCCTCTGGAATTACTTTGACAGCTTCGGCAATCTAATCCACCTTTTTTTCTTGGCCTCTTTGAAACGATCTTTGAAGAAATCGTCGGTAAATTCGATAGTAATAATGTAATCAAGCGGAATAAGAATAAGAATGAAAATATAAATATATTTAGCTCTGCTAGTATTAAGACCGTGATCCCATTCATGCTTAAAAATCATTTCATCCTTGTTAAATGTTAAACAAATGATGCTCATGAGAGTTGTGAACATGAATCGCAGACCGCAGGATCTCTTGATCTTCGAAATCAGTATATATGTCCTACATTACAGTTAGATATACCTAAGGATAGATTTGCTTATTAAATCTTTAATATTCGGGGCAGTCCTGATAGAAAATCTAAAAAAAAAAAGTTACCAAAATATTCGAGATTAATTAAAAAAAAATCAAGCTCTTTTCTTATTATCCTTCCGTTGATTTCAAGTGACACACTTTGTTACACACTTTGTAGTTTAGAAGGATCTAAGGTAAAAAGATTCAAGCCTATATTTCATCATTCGCGACCGGCACGGACCGTTTTCAGCGCCTTACGAGCCCTCGCGGCTTTAACGACGTGAGCCGTCGTGTTCACCGATTCTACTGGTGCGGGTTTATGGATTACGGTGCTTCCAGCACCATAAAGTCTGCCAGAGGAGATCAGCAGACGCGCGCGTGAGTCACGATGCAGAAGGAAGCGGCCTCGCATCCTGCATGTATATATAAACGTTAATATCGTTCATTCTTTATGACGCGTCGAGCTGAGGAGTGCAAGAGCCTCTGGTAACCGTTAACCACATCCCGACGTGAATTCCTCTAGTCTAATCTCCCGACCCTTAATCATCATTGTTCCTGGAGAAAACCACGCGTCACCTCGAGGAATTTAAGATCCTGGCGGCCTGAGAAGATCGGATCGCACGATCGCCGCATCGCTCGCGAAATCTCTCATTTCGCGTCATTTTCGTTTCAGTGGATAACGTCGAAGTTGTCCACTGCGTTTGATATAAGCGGATTCCCCGCGGAATGCGGTCACATTGGAACTGGCGAGAAAGTCACCAGAAAGAATTCCATCTTGGAAACAAATTGATTTCCGTGGCATCAATCGTGGGACACTCGCTGTTTTATTCCGCGACAGTTTCTTTGTAGAGTGTATTTATAATATATAAATGTTAAAAAAAACTTGCGAATGCAAATCGCGTTAAATTTCCGTTAAAGAGTTACATCAACTTCAAGTTCTGTTCGAGAGGTTTAAATAAAAAATATTTTAGAAATCCTCATGCTGTGTATATAACACAAAATTAAATTAAATATATTCATATTTATAATATTTTGATATATCTATTACAAGTATTATGTCGATAAAATCTATTTTTCTTGTAGACATTTAAAAAATATCAAATTAGAAAAAAATTTGTTCGAATAATTCTAAGTATATATTTACTAAATGTGAACATTTACATTTGTATACAAATGTATGTATACATTTATCTGGTGCAGAAAATCATTATTTTGATTCAACTTCATTTTTTATTTTGAGTAAAAAATGCTTATTTGTTGGAAATATAGTAAATTTTTTGTCGTGCATTAAATCACCATGATTCTTTTATTAATCCAATAAATTCCTTGGATTATTTGCCATTATGTCGGATTATGTCACCGGATAAATCGATGTTCCAATTCACTAAATATACAGGACAAACTGAAAGTCTGCTTCTTCTTCGTCGTTCGTAGAGACGAAAGGGTCGACTTGACGATCCGTAAATTATGCGGATGATCGTTGTCGCGAGTAAATTATGTACGCGCGTGTTCTTCGACGACGACGATGATCGTTTCTTCGTTATCCTCCGGTGGCACATAGCCACCGCCTTGTATCCACGTCTCCTAACTCTTTTGTTCTTTACGCACGCGTCCGATGCATCCGCGTGATCGGCGTGACTCGCATCCACATTCGCGGTCGCTTCATTGTTTGTGCTAACATAATGCAACGTGCGCGACTTTAGATATCCAAAGCGAAGCATCGATACTCGGATGTAATCAGACGCAAATGTCGAGAGCCATTGGTATTCAAGAAACGGAATCAAAGTGACGAAATTAGGGGAGCCGCATGTTCCTTTCTCCTTTCTTTTTTTATGATACACGCTGCAGGACGCGAGTGACTCATGTTTCACGCGCGTGCCACGCACCATGCTGCGTCATGTTGAAATCTTTTTGGATTATTCGTTGAGAACCTTCAGGAATTTCTTTGCTCAATTTTCTTCATAATCCTCTGAGAAATCATATTTGTATCATTATTAAAAAATATATATAAAATAGAGTTTCTTGTAATTTTTACAAAAATGCGTTACGGATTTTCATCGATGATAAGATTTAGTTAAGTTTTAAATTATTAATTTGATTTAACTGTGAATTTTTCTGGTCCTTAGTTTCCTGAAACCAATTATGTTAAATTCGGAATATACGGAAAGTAGGTGAACGCCAATTTAATGGCGTTTTTCTTTTTTATTCGAAGAACACATGTCCAGAGAATCAAGTTGTTATCTATAAAGCCCTGAGAAAATGATTGATATTCAGAGAAACGTTCGCGTGTCGACAAAGTTTTTGTGCGCATTGCAGCATTATAGCCGCTTCCGTAGTTTCCGTTCCGCGATTTTTCGATGATAAAACAACGGTTCAAATATAACTTATTAATCTAATTTTTTTATAGAAAAACCTAATTTGTTTCTTAAATATCATCTTCCAATTCTTTGAGAATATTTAAACGTTTAAATATTTTAAATATGAAAAACCGATGCAACAGCAAACCAAAGAGTTTATATATCGAGAGTCTATAAATTAATTCAGCCCTGATATTTATAGATTTACTCACGGTGAGCTCTAATTAAGAGAGTCTGTGAAGGATGAATGAATTAACCTTCTGATTCACTGAGATTAACGATCTACGCACTGATATCCGACTACTAATTTATTACCAGCGTCGATGTAACACGACGAGAAGAGACGTTCGGATAGTCAATTAAGGTAGTCAATTTACATTTTTCAACTTCAATTAACATAAAATATTAATCTTGGGAAATAATATCGATTTCGTAGAAAACCTAACATTTTTGTAAATTAGATTTCGATTTAAAGTGACACACATAATAACTTTTGGATTAAAAACGTTAAAATTAAATCTGTGTTTATAATATGCGTACAATATAACGTACAATAACATGTTTTTATCATGTATATCTGACACTATATGTCCCACACTGTGGGTTGGCAGCGAGTAATGCGTGATAACGTTGCTTCCGGTTGTGGGGACGCGAAACAAACGCCAAGTAAAACGGAGAAAATTAGTATTTTTTTGTCGCACACATGCAATTGCATTTCGTTCACCTGGTATGCATCTGGTCAGGTCAAAACCTTCCCTTTAGAAGTAAACGATGTAATTAATGCTCAATGAGTCATCATCTAAATATATTTAATTTCATGACATTTTCTTGTAAAAATTATATCGAAATATGGATATTGTAGAATAATCAGAGGACTCTAGTAGCAAAATTTATATTGGCATAATATTGGCCAAATATATTCCCAACGTTCAACCAAAAGCATCGGCAATAAATCGCTGCTAGGCATATTATTTAATTCTTCATGGAATGTTATTTAATTCTTTCATTAGCAAGCAATTCTGTATTTTGCATTACGTAAACAAATAGATTAAAATTTCAGCGAGGTATAGAATTGAATAATTGTAATGCGGGTAATTTTATGACTTTTTTCACTCTCACTCACTGTCGAAATATCCGGAGAACTCATAAATGTGGCCAGGCGTTAAGTGTTACCTCCATAAGTTTCACTTTTCCTTTTACGCATTATTATTATCGCTTCCTCAGTGTAGGTGAAATATATATTTCCACTTTTCCGCAAATCTTAATTTGTCATTCATTTTTCCTTCTACCTGATTATCTCTCTTGTTTTCACTTTTTATTATTTTCGCTCATTAACAAAACATGTACAAAGTTATTAATCTATCGTTATACTAATACTAATACACATAGAAAAATACGTACTACATTAATAATTAATTGTTTCAAGTATTTCAAGAGTTCGCATATCCGCAAATTTATCATCACAAGCATCAAATTTATTCAAAATATATTCTGAAAATCCTAGTAAGTTTAATACTTTAATCAAGATTATTAAATTAAAACAGTTCGAGCTGCTTATTATATAAAGTCACTTTTTCAATAAATTTTATATTAAAAAAAAATAAGCAATCTTGTTTTGAATACTTAATAATAAGTTTTTCTAAAATTTGTAATAAGTATATATTTTAAATTTATTATCGAGAAGATATTCTTTCTTGAAAATAACTGTTATTTAAAAGAAAGTTCAGTAATCATTTCTTAGTAACAAAATAATATTTTTCTGTATGTACTATCAATTAAGAAATATAGTTGCTATCAGTCTCATTAAAATGTCATTAGCTTAAGCATAAATAAGTCGTTTACCTCGTCTTTAGTCACTTTTATAGTGTCACAGGATTCGACGTAAAAGATGGACCTCATCTCTGGACGGAACCACATATTTCTGGCCTCTATTTCTCTCCTTTTCTAAGTAACTTATTAACCTGTTCAATCACATAATCAGCGAGTTTCTCGTTTCCATCATCATTTTAAACATAAACAAAAATGCAATTTTCAACGCAACACTTCACAAATTCATAAAATTATTCCACATAATATCACTAGTCTCTTTTAAATTTTTTCATAATTAAAATAATTCTTTTTTTTCGTATTGTATCAGTTATCTTTGAATCATAAATTACTTCCGCTGCTGACATTTGTCATCCAAGAATGAATCGTGTTTATTTCCGCACTGTTTTATTATCTCATCATAAACAAGCCTTTTCTTTCATTTTAATTTATATATTTTATATATATATATATATATATATATATATATATATATACACACATTTTTTTGTCAATTACACAAACAAATATCAGATGCTAAGCAATTAAAGATTTATGTCAGAGGCACTCATCGTTACAACATCTTACCGTCACGGTGGTCTCGTGAAAACTGAAAAGCGAAACTATAATCACGCACCTTCCCCTGTTTAAGTATACGCACGGCGTGTCCTCCCTACTCTATCAGAAATACTCTCTCTTTCTCTTTCCTCTCTCCTCGTTATCCCTATCTCCCCTTTTGCCGGTCGATTATCTCTCAACCCGCATTAATTCTTTTATTCAACGAAAACCGCTGCAAAAAGGCTCGTAACGAGTGAAGTCACTAGAACTTCAATTGTTTGGCAGCATGCATTTAAAATTATACAGGTTAAGACGAGAAAAAATGTTTCTTATACGAAATAAAAAATTGTAATTTACTTTTTTTCGACAGATTTTTTGAAGAAATTTTTGATTTCAATAACTACTGAAATGGATCTTTTAATAACGGCAGATCCTCATTTTATTCCAGGGTAGAAAATTAAGTCCTACAACCAATCAGTCCTATTTTTAAATTAAAAATTAATAAGTGATTTGTTTGATAGTCCAATAATTTATTATATTAAAAACTTGAAACGGTGCCGAATGTAAAGTACTTTGGGAATTTCAAGAAAATTGTCCGGTTATTCTTTTCAGATATTCCGGTTATTGTCCGCAGTTCCGATTCAATTACGGTGAAACGTACGCAAAAGCCACGCATAAACTGCTGCTCGATCCTACAATTAATCATGCGAAAACACTCGTCCTAACTGATCGTGTAGTTACCGATTGCGAGGTGAATGATATGCAGTGCTTTACTTGGAGATAACATAATAAATAAAAGATAAGATAATATAAGAGAAAATATATATAAGATAAACATATATATATAAAAATATAAAATAATAATTTAGCTCAATCAGAATAAATCAATACAAATAAATAGGACTATGAGCCAGACTAAAAACAAATTAAGAGCATTTAATATTCAGAAAATAAATATAAAGAAGTACAATAAACATATAAATTTAAAAAAAATTTAAAAACATCTCAATTCACTTTATGGCGCGTATTTTAAAAATGACTTTTTATTCGTTTTCAAACATATGTATAGCGACCATCAAAGAGCGACATCGATGTGGTCAATGCCCGTTTAAAGAGAACCGATGCTCTCTTTGTTCACCCCATGTTGCCAGGATACAAGGGTGCTTATCGGTTCCTTGTAATGCTTATCTGTACAAATGTATACTTCCGATATATACGTTCAAAATCATGAGTCTGTGTCGCTGCGGAACGAGTTTTCCTTGAAATTTAATCAATTACTGGGTATTGTGTAGGTTTTGTACCAGGATCGAACATTAGACTCGGACAAAGATACGCGGTGCACGCGACCGAAGGTCTCGCAGACTTCGAACGACAACAATTAAAAAATAAGGCGGCTTTAGATCGGTTGAGGAGAACGATCAATGTGCAATGTGGGCGAGTCGAGCCCCGGAATTTAGAAGAACGTTTGGTGAGAAGAGTTAAAGAATTGTTAAAATTTGAAAATTAATGATAGAACAATATCTCTTTAATTTCTAATAATTTAATTATTATTACAGCTAGTTAAAACCTTATTTAAATTACCTTTGCTTCCTGTGCGACCTGAATATGTAACAACGATGAATAGTTTATCATCCGACAAGAAATGCAAAATATCAAAAAATGATACATCTTCGTTTTATATATAAAATATTAAATTATTAAATTATGCTACTTGTGTAAATAGTTATAAAATAAAATAAAATATCAAAAAGAAACAGAATTAAATTATCAAATAAAATTTATGAAGTGAATAAAATATAAAATTATTATCATTAAAATAAATTTTTTATAATTTGTTAAATCAAATTTATTACAAAACGATAATTAAAATAATTGTATATCCCATATTAATTAGTGTTCTTATAATAATTATAGGAACACTAATATTAATGAAGAGCATTTCAATTGTTTATGTAAATCAATGAAGAATTTGCCTTCTGTCATTAAATAAATAATTTATTGTTTCGTCCCTTCAAAATTTAGTTTTCACACATTATTAGCAATCGAATAAAATGAAATTTTCAGATAAACAAAATCCCACATGGTGTTCCTTTATCCGCGAAAACGCGAAAAGTAAGTGAGTAACAGTAAGATCGTATATATTTGTCTCATTGTCAGTAATAATTTCATGTTTAATATTACATTTAGTTTATATTACATTTATTTAAAACAATGCATGAATCTCATAAATACTTTATGCAAAAAATTCTAAAAGTTTAATACTTTTCTATATTTTCATAAAATAGAAATATTTTTAATTTTTTAATGTGACATTTTCGAAAGAAAAATTATCTATCATATCAAATATACTTTGCAAAGGATACGCGACTCATATTCCTCACGGCTATTTCGAAACATCGATTATTCCGTCATATGATGATGCATTATACAGTTTCGCAAAGTGTCAAAAAGGACAAAGTGTAAAATATAAAATAACGACGATTTATCCAGAACCTCCGTTACTTGTCAAATCCACTGAAATCTATCATAAAAACGTCGGAATGATACCGAATTATTTTGGACATATTCCCGGAGCAATGTTCAGGTAAATTTAATTAATTAATTAATTAATTGAACACAAATAATTAGGTTATATGACATAAATTTTTGAGTGAAATGCATGAGGATTAAAGGAGAGGATATGTCAACCCGGAGATCTAAGGATTCAAAAACTCAGAATCTAAGGATGAAGAGTTGGAATCTAATAATGAGAGTCCAATGAAAGAGGATGACTCAAGGATCCAAGAATCCAAGGATCTAAGTACAACATATTTTTTTTCAACACTGTCTTTACTTTGTAGATATGGTAAAACGTTCGGAGTTGATTCAAAAGATGTCAAGAAATGGCTTCGAAGAGATTTCGATCTATAATTTAACTTTACAACAATGCTTATTTGGGTTGATCGTTATCACAACGATATTATGAGTAATTAATAGATACTTCAAGATCATTTAATTGAATCTTATATTGCATCAAAATGTATAAAGATTTACAATGTCTAGATTTATTAGATGTTGGAATTAATTCGTAGCGTTTTTAATGAAAGAATGTTATTTATTTCACATGAGCATTAAAAAATACATTAATGAAAGTACTTCCCATCACTTGTAAAACGCTACGAATTAATTCCAACACCTAATATATATGCTTGTAAATTGAATACCAAATATAAAATAGAGAAACATTGATTAATTTAAGACACTAAATATGCATAAAAATTGTAGTCAAATTATAAAAATTTTTCCTAATTATATCAATTACACTTTCTGTGCACACAATGTGCTCGAATAGCATGAAAGATACAGAAAAATTAATCAGTGCACAAAGCACTTAAAAGTCATCGAATATACATACTTAGTCTCAATTATTGAGATACCCATTTCTTCAAGATTTTGGCGGCTGCTTTCAAATTTTCGTCTTTCTGTTAAAATGTAATAATCGATGTTTAACAAACGCCAAAGTCATTTGTTGTCTTAATCAAAATTATTGTATTTACCTTCACGACAGCACACACACTTACCTTTATAAAACAATATCGTACATAGTCTTCTGCTAGAGTTTTATGTTCAGGACCATAAAATGCCGTAGGAGGAATACCTTGAAGACCGACGTTCTTCGTCATCCACTTAGTGAATCTATAGTCTTTACTAGCGTCCGTTTCCTCATTCAGTTTCACTTTGTTTTCCAATGCAGACCAATTAGCGAGCATAAAATATCCACCTTCGGGTATCGTCGGTACCATACCAACTTCTTGAAGAAATTTCGCCATATAATCGCGCTTCGGTAATAATTCCATTGCCAGACTGCGGAAATAACAGTCCGGTTGCTCTAAGCGTTCCATTTCTAATTCAAATCCAATAGCTACTGCTTCCTACAATTAAAACACAAGTAACTAATTTATCAGAAAAAATTATAGAATTAAAAAAAATTGTATTTAATTAATTACCTGAGTTGGTGTAGTACAAGTATACACGGAGTTCTGATGTACAACTTGTAGATTATGTAACAAATTCGCTCAATTGTGATTGTGCGTTCATACATACCAGGCAATGTCGCTGATTAAAAGAATAATTTTTTAAATGCCATTCTAAGATTACTATATGACTATTTTTGTAAGGCAATTCTTACCCATTCTTATATGTTTGTACGGTTCGTAAACGATATGCTCGTAAACCTCGTCAGAAATAACAAGTACATTCCATTTTTTTGCGAGATCGGCAATAAATTGCAATTCATCCAGCGTAAATATTTTTCCTATAGGATTGTGTGGAGTGTTAATGACGATACCTTTAGTTTTCTCATTGAAAAGACCTTCCATTTCTTTCCTATCAAATACCCAATCGCCAGAGGTAACTGTGCCTGATGTAGATTTCTACAAGTACATAACATATATTCAATACAAAAAGTATCTTTCTTGTGTTTGTTATCTAAACTTCTTACTGGTTTTAATGCTATGAATCTGGGTATTCCTCCAGCAGTCTGTATCATAGGTACATAACAATCAAAGAAAGGTTCAATGACGATCCATTCATCTCCAAGGTTAGTATGACCTTGTAGACTAGAATATAATGCTTCGTAAGCACCAGCAGTAACCAGCACTTCCTTGTTTGGATCCAAATCACGATTGATAAGCTTGGAGTAAAACTTTGCAATAGCATTCACTAGCCTTGGATGACCCTGCAATATTTACATTTACATTAGTGACATAAAATTTATTTTATCATACATAGATAATATTATCGATGCTAATTACTGATAACAATTACAATTGCAGTACTATCTCCATGTTAATGTTCCATAAAAATGAAGTTACTATCAAATTAATAAAAGATAAAAAGAAATTATACATAATAAGATACGAAACAATTCAAAAGTTAATGAATAGAATATTTATTACTTACAAATCCTCTCGTATACTGTTGCAAAAGTGGATTGTCACTTTTAGCGACAGTAGCTAGGGCATTTGTTACATTCTCTGGCGCATAATAGTCAGGAAAGCCTTGGCCCAAGTTCAGTGGCTTGTACTGTAGAGCGAGCTGGATATATTCGACCCTAACCAAACAAAACATCACCAATATATAATAATGAGTTTTTATCAGTTTACGTAAACATATATAAAATTAATATATCTGTAAAATAATGTTATACTTACCAGACAGACTTTTCATTGCCCTTCAAACGATTTGGTAAGTCAAACTTCGACATTCCGGTGATGTTTCTTACTGTATTGACTGACACAGTCTTACTTATCGTCAGAAAACAGACTCTCGTTAGCATCTGAATAGGCACGTAAGAAAAATTTTAATGAATACGATAAATTGCGTTTCTATAATTATCTTAATTGCACACAATATTATTCTTAATTGGAGCTTAAAATATGAGTGATAACAACAGGTATAATAATTCGGATCACAAGTACTTCTTAGAAAAAGCAGGAATTAGATCGGGATATGAAATGATCTGGATTATCGTCATAATTGTCGAAAGTGTATTATCATTGCGGTAAAAACTTACGTAATGTATTATGGCGGGAAACTTGATTCTGGCGAGGATAAATCGCCATTTTAAATTGATTTTGAATCCAACAAATAATAGATTAAATTAATAAATAATTACTTCGATTCCAATTAACGGTACTTTTTTATGCATAGCTCAGTATTCATTTTCAAACGACAAAAATATCACGTGAGCGAATTGTCATAATACAATACAAATTCTAACCTTCAATCACGTAACTTTCATCGTTAAAAATGAGCGACGCGACGAGCGATGCATGGAAAGACACCTTAATTAAGACACCTTGGATTAATCCAAGAGAAATATCGCGATATCGAACAACATATGTTTTACTTACTTATTTCCACTTAAAAATAAAAATTGAGATAATTCTCAGCAAATAGTGATATAATATCTGAGCATTATACTCACATAATTTTAGACTTTTGAATGCCACACTCGTATGAAAATGGAAAGTGATGGAAAGTAATTGCAGGTGTTCGCTTACGAAATTCGAATCGTTGAAGATTAGAAGTACGTACTTGATTTCGCTGGCTCTTCGCGTTGGATGGCGAAATAAAATGATGAGCCGCTCTAAACGGACGCGAAACAGAATGCAATAAAATGCTAGCGAACGTGTCGACTTGTACTACAATTTAAGTCGCCCGAAAGTGTTGATAAAAGCCCGGCTTTGGGAAAAGTAGAGAGGGAAGTCAAATCTCACTGTTACAAATGTTTTCAAGCATTTGATTGGTCAATAAGAAAAAAGAATTTTATGAAATGGCTAAGCAAAGAATGCTTCAAATATTTTTTGTTGTAGCATTATTTTGACCGTATTCAGAGATAAAAGAGAAAAGGCGTAATTTTAGAAAAAATTCAATTTCATATCGATGAAGCAGATATAAAGAAATGTTAATTCTCCGTCCTTCTCGTTAAAATCTCCGTCATTTTCCCGCCGCGTTATTTTCGCCGAACTTTTCCCTGAAGATTGAACTTGATGAAAAATTAATGTCGCCGCAATAAAGATATTTTGTAGAAATCATGAGAGATTTTAAAGACATTAGAAATATCAAACAAAATCTGTTCGTTATTATTGTCTTGTAAAATATTGTAGATCTAGATCAATTTCTTATTTGATTTGCACGACTACTGTTTAAATCTCATTCATCGTCCTTTGTTTTAATCTTTTCTTGGCGCAATTAAATAACAGGTTTTACTTACCGAGAGCACAAAGAGAATCGTAACGTTTCTCACGACGGACATGTTCGGTTTGATACAGTTTCAATTCGAAATGTAACAACGAGAGGCAAAAGGCCAACTACTTTCACTTTTCCAGACATTCAGTAGTCCACCTTCGTATTAACGGATGGAGTAATCCAATCTCCCCTTCGCTTTTTTCGCGCGCCTTTTCGACGGGCATAGATAAAATATTCTTATAGACCGACAACTCTGAGTGAATTTCCATCCAACAAATATCGGGATTCGAACGAGTCTGAACGAGTCTGAACGCCAAAAATTCATATTTTTTTATCTTGTACAGTTTTATATTTATCGTGTGAAATCAAAATATTCAGACTAATATGCATTTGTTCATTTTTTGTCGTATCAATCGTGCGACAAATTTCATGCCTGTTGATTGGCTGTAAGATAAAGAGATCCGAGAATCTCATTATATACGACTGATAAGAATACGACAAAAAACGATCTATAAAAAAAATATGAATTTTTTTATGGCTAAATATTTTGTATTTTTTAGCCTTTATTTTTTTTTCTTTCAAACATTTAAATGTTCGTTTTGATCTCAAATGTGTATTTAAAAATATTCATTAAATGGCGTTCGACAGTCTGTTTAAAGATCAGGTTGAATGTTGAAAATTGATAAAAATTCGATAATATCGGCATCGATATCGTCAGCAGAATAGATAAATTGCACGAAAATGACACAGAACACGCAAATGATAGAGGAACTTGATGATTGTTTCTTGAGAACGGCAAGGCATATCATGAAATATTATGGTGAGGGTTCAGCGAGGTTAGAAATATGTTCGGAATCTTTTAAGTGCTTCTTTTCGCATTTTTGCGTTTTCCTTGCTCGTCTCTTATGTAGCGTATTGTTCAAGATAGAACTTGACAATTATTTTGTAAGAACGACGAGGAACGTGAAATACTATAATGAGGTTTCGTTGAGGTTAGAAACAGAATTTTCCAAATGCTCCTCCGAATTTTCTTTATTTTTTTTTTGCGTTCGAGTTTCATTTCAAGTGTAGAAAATTAGAGATACAATGTGCTTTATTATGATTTTTTTGCTCTCTCTCTCTTGCAAGAAAATAAAATATGTTGTGTAAATTTTATCTTATATTTTCAGACAATGAAGAAGAGAAACAAAAGATATTGAAGCAGTTACGAGAAGCCTTAATAGTCAATTGTACGGAGTCTGCGAGAATAAAGGCTGCGAATGAGATCAAAGAGCATTTAGAATGTATGTCCGAGTTCGACTCGGAAGAAGATGTGAAAAATATCACAACAGTAACGATCTAGCTTCAAATAAAAAAATTATCAGTTATATTTTGATTTTCAAAATTTACAATTACTTGCTATTGTTTATAACAGGAATATAAGAAGGCTATATCCGAAATTCAAATTAATCCATTACAAGACAACAGATTGTTGGAGTATGATCGTCAGATTAAAGGCCTGTATCAAGGTAAAGTTTGAAATGAAAGATCTTAGCACTGGAATTTTGTATTTAATAGCAATGTCAGTATCATGAGTTGTGCAGCTTTTTTTACTATGTACAAGGTAATTCATTTTAATCCTAATAAACAAATATTTCAAAAATATGTAATTTTGTCCAAAAACATTTTAAATAAAAGTTGTATAGAAGAGGACATCATTTGTATGTATTCTTTTCTATTACATAATTTTTATTTGGAACATTTCTTTTAGTAAAATTATATATTTACGAAATATTTGCCTGTTAAGATTAAAATTAATCACTCTATATATAATATCTGCACAATAATAATATAAGGATGCACTGTTGTTTATAAAATTTTAGTGCTAATCACTTGAGGTTTATCTTTATGTAATTTCTTTCTGAGATTAACATACATTTTTTAGTCAATGAAGCTGAATCTAACGCACTGGATGACACAGACGCTGATTTACGGTTAACAGGCAGCGAAATAAACGTGATCGATCCAATCTCGAAGATGAGAATGACCGATCCTGTGAGAAATGCAGTCTGCGGTCACATATACGATAAAGCAAGCCTTGTCGCGATGTTACAAAAGAACAAAAACACTAGGTATGTTTTTCACATTATATCAAATATTGGGATATGCTACTATAGCGTTTACGTTTGCATTCACAGATGTCCTGTGGTGGGTTGCACCAGTCTGGATTATATAGATTTAAGTCAGTGTCGCTCTGACATTGTGACTAAAACATATCTGGAGAATCATCCTGCTTAGATTTCAGAAGAATGGATAAAAATATTTATGAATACATATATATTAAAGTTAAACGTACATTCCGCGTAGTGTATATACCTCCATATTTATATTGATTTAAAAATTATTACTTTTATTATATTTAAGAAAATTCTATCATCGAATTTAAATACTTTTTCTATATAATTGCAAAAAATATAAAATATATTTTATAAAATATAGTATTGTAGAAGAAATAAAATATTCCTAGTTATTTGTACGGTACATACAAGTATATATTTTTATTCGTGTCGAAGATAAATCTATGATCAAATTACTTCGAGCGATTGTATTCGATTGCATGCAATTTATCTAATCGCGTATATGTTCGCGTTGCTGTGCAATGGTCGAATGATGATCAGACTCGGGCTATGTTTATGTCCGCTCTTTTATCGGTACTTCTAATTCTATCGGGCATTCGTACTGCCGGCGACGGTTTTGATTATTGGGACTTTCCGAGATCGCCCGCTTCGGACGTAATTATGAAAGATATCCACGGATGCACATTACATATAGAGCCCCTTTTTTACGGGGGTTTTATGCAGCCACCGCAACGCCGTCTTCTCGAACATCCGCGCAGGGCCAAGCAGGTATATCGCAGCCATGACTACAACATCGAACGAGGACATCACCAGCCTCGAAATAACCTCGACGAGGGCAGACTTTATCATTCGTCAGTGAAGAACGAGGAAGATGAGAACGAGGAAGAAGAAGAGGAAAAGGAAGAGGAAGAAAATCAGAATGAGAAGGATAATCTCAATGACGAAGACGCCGACGAAGAGACTGCGGAGCAGGATGAAGAAGAAACGGTGAACGAGGAACCCAAGGAGGTCTACGATTATGGTTAGTGTTGAAGAACGAAACTCTTGTCACATTTTTTAGGTCGCCGCCAGAAATCGCGTTGCGAGATCCGATTACATGCCGCTCAGGGATGAGGCTGGTGAACGTCGAAAACAAGAAGATATGAGGATCAAATCGGCTACCGAAGAGTGCGAGGAGGAGTCGACGGAACCATCGCAATATTACGAATACGGTGAGGACGCGTCAAGACGAGAAGAGCAATGTTATTTTCTTTTCTTTTCTTTTCTCTCTAGGATAGACATCTCGAGATTTCGTATAATTTTCGGAAATAAAAATCGCGTGAAACAATTAAATCAAAATTGTGTTTTGGCTAAATTTATTGCTGGTCTCATGTGATTGTAAATAAAAATTTTTCAGAGACCGAGGTGAAAAATGTCGCTTCTCAAGATGTCCAATATAGCGAACGTCAAGCGATATTCCCCACAAAAGTCTTTGGTGCGAGTTTACTGATTTTTCTGCTTGCTTAAGAAATCCGGCATCTATTACGAAGAAAAAGCATTCACAGCACATTCTACAGCTTCCAATTTCTAATCTTAATGGTTCCCCTATCTCTTTTCTAAGTAACAGAAGCATTACAGCCAGCAGTTGTACTTTATTTCCAATCTTTTACAAAGTGATATCAAATAAGAAGTATGATAGCGTGGATGTGAGCAGAACAGAAATACTTGGACGTATTCTACAGCAAATGAGAGCAATCGCGTGCAATGCGCGTTGTAATAAATTTCCATGAATCTCTCGTTTTGTTTGAATTATTCATAAAACGTCGTTCATTGCGTTACATAAAATTCAAGATGTTTTTTATTAATGTCAACTACTGCATAAAATTATTATGATATATCTAAATTACACCAAGTAAAGATTTTTAGTAAAAAAAATATATAGGTTGCGAAACACTTTCTTCTGCTATACGAACAGATGATAGATTTTCAAAGGCAAGGGTAATTTAAAATTTAAAAAACGAATTTAAAAAAATTATTCTAATTAAATGAATTAATTTTTAAAAAAGTTATTTTGAAAATCTTGCAGCTTTTCTTTTAATAAATCTGTTATATTTTATTATTTGAATTATTTCATTATATTTCTTGCTTCAAAATATGACATTGTTTCAATGTCATTAGTAGCTTTCTTGTAAAGATTAACATATAAAAAATATTTTACTTTTTTAGATTTCACTATTCCGTCCTGTGGAAACCTGCTTTCCGCAGTGAAGGGAATTATTCCACGGCCCACATTTTTTACCTTTTTAAACTCTTTAATACTTGGTGAATTTATAATTTAAATCTAGTACTGAAATTTTATGGTCTGCCTATGGTAGCATAAACTATAGATTTTCAATACTGTATATTAGAAAACAATCTGTATAATATATCCCTATAATAGAAATTAATTCTACGCGGATGTTGACTCAAACAAATCTTGAATATTGAACTCTATTAAGATGGTTTGACATCTTAAGATGAAACGAGGTAAATAATGAAAATATTAAAAGAGTTTAATAATCGATAGCTTCAACAATTTCAAAATTCGGCTCAAATGATCATGGCATTTCGGGTGAACGGCACGAATGCATAACGGGATTGGTTTTTTTTTCTGAGCCAGGTCACCGACACCGAATATCAAAAAAATTCACGGTCATGTGGAATCAAGTTCTCTCTACGTTACGTTTTAAGTTGTCGCCGCGAGGCATCGCGTGGCGAACGATCGATGTATGTATATACCATCTCTTCAAACGTGACACAAATGTAAGTAACATCAAGAAATTGATTATTTCAAAAATAAATGTTATCTTAGGAATTAATTAGTCCGGAACGTGTTCAATTTAAAGAGTTAAGTAAATAATGATGTAACGAGTGGATGATTCATTCCGACAACTGGCAGTGGGATACCAATGCGCCATTGAATCTCATTAGAAGCAACATGAAAGCGGCTCGTTAACAATTCCAGTCGCGTAAGCGTGGTATGCGTTTGTTTGAAATCGACCTCGGGCCGTGTCTGCAGGTTGCGTATGAAGGTGATACAAATGTTAATAAAAATTCCAGTAAAACGTAAAATGTAAACGTCAACTAACATAATATCAATATTACAATTTCACACTTAATATAATATAATATAAATATAATACATATTGTACTCTTTTTTTTTTTTAATTCTTTAGAGTGAAATCTCACTCCAAAAAGTGAATTATTTTCATTTCTATCAATGTAGATTAACTTTAATCTCGATTTAACTTGTTCTTCATTTTTTCTATTTCTTAGAATTAGAAAAAAAAATGAAGAGTTGAACCAAATTTAAAATTAAATATCATTGGTAGAAGTGGTAGAAGTGCTTAGTAAAAATTGAAGTAATCTTATATATTATATTACTGTTTATTGGTGTTTACTGGAATGTTTGTTTACTGGGATTTTTAGATCACATTTGAATATTGAAAGAACCATGTATCCATACATTTATTTATTTATCGCGATCAATCGCGAGGAGAAATTAAAAAGAAGAATTGATTTTCAAACGCGATCGAACGACCGACCGATCGATCGAAGCCGAGCGGCTGAATTCACTCGAGTCCGATCGAATCGACAGATGGCTTCACGTACGTCGCCATTGAGGGACTCCGCGGTGCGCGATTGGCCGCTTACCTATCACGTGGTAGCGCGGCTCGGGTGGGGATTGGCCGGCACGGCTGTGCCGCGGCTGGAGCGGCGCGTTTCGTTGTAGTAGTATTTACCCCGCGGTGCTTAAAGCCGAGTAGTCGTGTCTCGTTCCGATTCGGTCTGGAGTGACTGTACGCGCGTACGTGCACGTTCGCCGTCATTTCGCGTCGCGGAACAAAAACAAAAAGCGACAACGCGATATACGAAGCGAAATACAGGACGAGCAAAGTGGCGAGGTCGCTTCGCGAGGGAAAGAAATCGCGCGTTCGAGTGCGCGATCCTTGTCGGTTTCTCCTCGAAGTATTCTCACGTAGCCACGTTTCTCGTTTCGCATTTTGCTCCAAGCCTTGTACGATCCAACTTCCAAGTTGCGGATCGACGGTGATCAGTGTGTACGCGCGCCATATTCGCGCGCGTCGCGAGTCGCGGCACGTCACCGGTTGCTTCAGGTTGCTTTGACGTTGCTCGCCGTGGGCGACGACGCGCGACAAAGGGTCGAGTGTGTGACTGTGACGACGAGTGGAGAGTGCTGAAGAGTGCCGCGAGTGTGTTGCACCCTAACGTAAATGAGTGTATGAACGGTAACGAGTGCGAGTGCGCGGGGTGTCGGCGAACAACGGAGAGTTACGCTCGGCGAAACGGAAACGTGCACGCCGAGCCGACAACACATGCGGATCGTGGGATCGTGGAATGCACGCTGACAGGTAGATACTCTTTGCGCCGCCGCACTCTGACTCCGACAGAATTCCGGAGTGCCGAGTGCGGTGCATGCCCTCTCTCTATCCTCCTCTACGTCGCGCTCAACGTCCTCCGTCTCTCTCTCTTCTTTTCTTTTTCTTATAGTCTTCTTAAGTAAAATGAAATTTTAATTTAATGTAAGCTACATATACGGTGTAAGTTGAGTGTGACTATATATTCACACTCAACTTACACTGTATATGTAGCTTGCATTAAGTTAAAATCTCGTTTTATTTTATACACAGTTATTTTTTATATCTTTTTGTAAATTGTGCACTTGAGAGGATCTCAGAGCGCTTAATATCAATTCTCTCTTTCTCTCTCTCTCTCTATCTCTCTCTCGCACGCACACGAACACGCCGTCTTTTTCTCTCCTTCTCGTACTGTACGATTGTGTCTGTTTACGCGTCCTCTATGCCTCTCGTTTTCTCTTCGCGATGACAGTTATCTATTTTTCTCTCTATCTCTCGCATTTTGTTTTCCTCGGGGTCGTTTGGGACTCCTGCGAATTGTTTGCGAATCTCTGTAATTCTCGAATTTTTCGAGTCTTCGTGACTTTGAATACATTAAAGTCTTTTGAACACCAGGGTTATTCTCGGAATTTTTTATTTTTCAGGTTCTCTTTCTCAAGCCTCTTGTAAAATTTATATATTCTAAACCGTTGAGAGCATCCACTTTGAGAACATCCTCGTATATTTCTGTGGATTTCGATTTAAAGAAGCACGAGAGATTTCGTTAACGTCGGAGTTTTTTTGAACATTCAAGAAGGACTTCGGTGCGAGGCAGTCAAAGTTCGTCGCCCTTAGTCGCCGTGAATAAAGTTACGTAAAGTGAAAGTGTCCGCGTGTATAACCAGACCCGTAAATACACGGTGATGCGTAAGGTGCAACGAAGAGAACGCGATGGAGTTTGGAGTCGCCTGTCTCGCGGCCGCGATTTTTTTCGCGACGCGGTCTATCGACGGTATCGCCGTGGCGAACGGTCGATATTCGATCGATATTCACGCTCCGCTGCATCTCCTAAGCTTCGATAACACGCACGATTGGAGCAAGTGACTGATTAGAACAATCGCGACGCTTGAAAGAAGATTAAATTCAACTCTGTTGATCGATAGTAAACAGTAATGTCTTCCTGAGAAAAATGCTCCTCAGATTAAGTCGATAAAAGAATACAAGAATGGCGTTTTAGTAAGATCGAGAAGAGAATTTCTGGTTCTCGAATAACCAGAAATTCTGTTTGTTTTCACTAAAATGTTATTCTTGTTGGGCTCTTTTATTGGTTTAATCGGAACATTTTTTTTCAGTGTTGTTTATACCAATGGAGATTAACTTTAATCTCGGTTTAAGCATGAAACACAATTGAAAAATATGGCTAATAGGAATAGAAAATAACATTCTATCCTGTATTAGAATACAAGATTTCTGATAGGGCTATTATTTTTGACAACTTCAAAATCTGAAGCTTTGAAAAAATTCGAATTTTCGAAGTTAACTTTGAAATTTAAAATGTTTCCAAGCTTCGAGTTACGAAGCACATTAAACTTCAAAAGTTTGAAGTTAATTTTGAAAATTTGAATTTTTTGATGTTCTGAATCTTCAAAGTTGTCAAAAGTAACAGTCTTTTCGGGTAGATTGAACTCTTAGATCCTGTTCCTGTACTTTTCAATTGTCTCAATCTTTATTCTTCATCTTTTTTTAAGTTCTAAGAATTATGTCTGTTTCTATCAATATAGAATAACTTTAATCTCAGTTCAACTTACTTTTAATTTTTTTTTTAATCCTAAAAATTAGAAAAAGATGAAGAATGAGTTGAAATTAAAATTAAACTATGTTGATCGAAAGGAGCATTAGAAAAAGGTGAGGAGAATAAATTGAATCGAGACTGAAGTTAATCCACATTGATGGAAATGAAGAAGAAAAAAGAAAGTGAGGAAAGATAAACTTGGCTGTGCTTGAAGTATTCTTGAAAAAATGGAATGACGTAGTTTTCTAATAATATACAAAATGAGTCATGTATCCTTTGCTCCTTTATCGGCAAATGGTTTCCGGTTCTCCTTTGCGATCGCGAATACTTTCCACGCTTTTGAAATAATTTTCCAAGGACGTTGTTGGAGCGCGTTCCGTGTGAACGGCGATAGCGATTATCTCGATCGGGAGTGCACTTGGCGATCGTACTCTTTCTCGCGCCTCGTTGCGCTTCTTGCTTGGATGGAGGAAGCGGAGAGACGGATCGACAGGAATTTTCTTTGCACTGTTTACCTCGCTCTCGATGATCGTCGTAGCTATGTGCACGTGTACCAAGTAGCAATTTCCTGCGATGAGACTGAGAAATTTTCTCTACCTATACTTGCGGATGCATCACTACGAAACTTATCCTGTATTATCCCAGAAAATTAAATATCATCCGATCACATTAATATTAATTGCTAACTATTAATTACTAACTTTGCTAACTATAATAGAATCTTTTAGAAAGGCCGATATTTCGATATTTTGATTGTGAATTTTGCTAGATAAATTTAATTCCGTAAAAAATAAGTAAAATACAAACGAGCTTCCATGATGATAAAAATATGTTACTGAAGTTTTAACAAGTATATCAAAAATTTTTCAGATTTTTATATAATCCAAAATAATCAAAAAATTTGTTTCTTAAAGATCCCTATTGTTGAATGGAAAAGTTAAAATTTATGTTGTCGAAGGGTTAAGCTTAATTTGTGTTTATATGATTGTGATGCTAGAAATCTCTTCAAAGTCTCAAATGAGAAAAGAATTGATCAATCAAATTGGTCCCTTAATCAAATTGTTCCAATGTTATTTATTAAATTAATAAATAATAATGAGACTCTGTAAGTATAATATAAAACAATACAGGCAAAAGAAGGACAAAGAGGTTTCATATAATAATTACAAAGGACAAAAACATACGTTCCGCTCGAGTCATTCTCAATATTGCGGTAAACTTATTCAAATCATCGCTACAAAACAAATATATATAATATTACAAAACTCATTATAATTCTAAAATACATATTCTTCATTTTGCGTAGTGCGCTGCGAGTCAATATCGGAAATCAAAGTAGTAAGAAGTTATTTATTAATTAATTTATTAATTCTTTCTCTATCCGAGATCTCGGAGTAATTTCCACGAGAATTTCCAGCATGGTGAATACGAGGCTTTAGGCAAGGAAATATACTGGCAGTTTTCCCAAATTTGTTTTAGTTTCTCCTCTCAGCGGTAGTTTATAACAGCCTCAATTCTTTCTCATACATTTTTCAAGCTTCTTCTCGGTGTTCGTTTATGATGATTTATCAGGGAAGATGATCGAGAGCATCGTTTGCATCGGCCTTAAGCCGGTCGGTTTCTGCCTTGCCGAAAGAAATACGGCGGTAATAAAATTTCTGCCGCCCGTGGAATCGCGAGGAAAGGGGCAACGGAAGGGGAGGTAAGGGAAGGTAAGGGGAGGTAAGGGCGACGACCTCAGCCGATCTTTATCCAATTACACACAAACGTAACTCCCACCTGCATGGAGGAGATTCCCCTTCGCCGACGTGTCATGTAAATCTGCAACTCGCGGCAATATTTAACGCCCGCCCAGGGTACACACGCTCGTTAAGGCGTGCCCTTATCGCGGTACGTATCTCCCTTTCATCTCTCGAGTACGCTCGGAGTACTCGCGATCCCGCCCGGTTGGATGAATCGCGAACGGATTCCATTGCGAATTCCTTCTCGTCCACATCCCAGTCTATCGGAGAAAGTTTGAGGGCTCCCTCGGGGTTCAAGGAAGTCAAGGATGTAGAAGTCTTAACATTTTTAGACGTCGCGGAGGTCTTGGCGTTCTTTAGGCGGATCTTATAAAGATCCTGACATCTTAAATCTTTCGAAAGTTCAGAGGCCAAGGCATTCGAACGAGAAGATATCGCGAAGTCTTGAACGACCGTACTGATTCAAGAATATCGCGATACAAAAATTCCGTGAATGTTTTCGAAGAAAGAATCTCTTTCAAAGAACCTTGCGCTGATTATTTATATATAGAAAATTGGATGAGATGAATTGTTTTTCATGTAGCTTATAATGATCGTAATACATGTATAACGAAGCTTAAAATGTAATGAAGAAGGTAAAAAGTAAGTTAAATCGAGATTACAGTTAATCTATATTGGTAGAAATGAATGTGAGAAAGCACTTTTGTACACAAAGATGTTATAAACACAAAGATATAGACTCGGTAATGGATAGTTATTGAGCTATGGTGTGTCAAAGAAGTAAAAAACTTGTGCTCGCAGAGCATCTTATATGTACGAGTACATAGCTCAGAAATGATCCATTATTGAGTTTTGTGTCTATGACTCTGTATTAGAGCCATGAACAGATATCTTTTGTTCGTCACATTGTAAACTGTATATAGATATGTAAAAATGAATTGATCGAATTCCAAGTAAACCCAATTTTCCATACAATTAGTACGAGATTCTTTCTAGAAGAATCATAAAATAACGGCGTGGGTAACGTTCCCCACAATATTTCCGAAAAATCTAAAAATAGCCTTAATCTCTTGATTAAGCCAATCTTCCTGTTTGCGTTTCAGTCGTCCCCAGTGCGTGTAAGATTGAAGGGAAGAGGGTTCAACATCCGTATTTGGATCAAGCCGAAATCGTGCCGAATCTGACGGTGTCGGTCGGTCGGTTCGCCATACCCCCGGTCGGAAAGAAGCGGCGCGGCTTCCGGTGCTGCATTTGTAGCGGAGGGATATGAAGGAGAGGCGGGAAGAAGGGGGTTCACAGTTCGTCGGAGCGGTTAACGATCGTCGGTGCCGATCGTGGACGACGAGGCGAGGAATCGTCGTGTGACGATGAGCGGGAACGAGTCGAGCGCGACGGCGACACTCGCGCCGACGAACGTTGCCGTCGTCTCCGCCACGATCATCTCCGCCACGGATGAGGAGGAGGAAGATCCGGCCTTGACCCTGGACTGCGTCGAGTCCGCCGTCGACATGGACCTGGTGAACGGACCGAATCCCTGGCTTCCGGCCTACGGTTTCCAGCTGCAGCATCACTCCCAGTTCCAGCCGACGCACTTGGAGGATCTACGGGCTAATGGTTCGCATACGTTAACATTCCCACTCTCTTCCCGTTCTTTTTTTACACTTGCGCACTCTCTTCATGCTTAACATCTAATGTACATTGAAAGAAAATACTAAATTTTAATAAATAAATATTTATTTGAATTGTTCTAAATAAATATTTACTAAATGTAAATATATTTTTATTTGATACGGAAACCATTCATTTAATTATTTTTTTATCGATTAAATATTTATTTACTGTAAATAAAAATTTACTTTGTACCATTCCAAAAAAAAAATATGTATTAGGATTTAATAATTTTTTTTTTTTTTCAATGTACTCTCGCGTTGAATATATATACTCTAACACGTAAAACTGTCCGACATTTTAGTCATTATACGTTTCAGCGTCTACGAATGTGAACTTGAAACAAAATTAAATTTTATTTGTATTAATTAACATATATTTAGATAATTTATTTAGATCTAATGTTTCTCAAGCATTCATCACGCCTCGCCATCACGTTTGTATTTATATTTGTAATTTGCAATTACTTGCCTCGGCGAGTAGAAATAATCTCTTAGGAAATCTTGAACGCGGAAGACGATCGGTTCTCTTCCTCTTTTTCTCTCTCTGCTTCGTGTGAATTTCCGATTTGAGAGCGGGCGTAGAACAACAGCTTGGAGTACTGTTAGATCACTCTTTGATGCAAATCTAAGCGCGATTATAGTAATCTAGGTCGCCATTCGCGGCTTGTCACGCTAAGCGATTAACCCTTTCAATTCGAAATCACGTTCGTGTAGCTTGGGAAAGGAAATGTTTTACGATACTTGTAAAACTTATTAAAAAATATATATACAATATCGAAAGATCTAAATCATCTCGTAGCAAATAAAATTTATGATTATTTATATAAAACATAAGATCATATATTTTTATATACACATAAATCAAGCATCCTAATTTGTTATATATAATATAAAAAAATCTTAAGTTTAATTACGTCATTCGATATTTTAAAGAGTACATCATATCAATGCGTAATTAAAGTATTGGCAGGATTGATGATAAACATGATCATATGAGCGGTGCATTTACGGAAGTTCCGAGGACGCGTGCGATTTTAACTCGCTCACGGTTTTTTGCAGCGTCCCTCTCACCCACGTTTCAATAGAAAGCAGCATACTATTAACAGGCGATCTGTATGCAAAGCTGTTTTCTAGCCGCTGGAAATCGTGGTAATGATTCGGCCTCCGTCGCCAATATCTAGAGCGTAGTAGACGAGGCGGCGGCGGCGGCGGCGGCGATTCTGAGAAGACTCCGAGAAGTCATTGCAAGTCGATGCAAAAATTTTCTTTTCAACATAGCGCGCTACCAATGTTAACCGGTTATTCCTGTGATCAAGGTTCGATCGTTTTGAAATCGCGAGCGGAAAACAGCCAATCGACAGTAACGGTCTCAATAATATAATCGACAGTAACGATTTTTTTACGTATTTTTTACGTGTTTATATAAACAATGACGAAAGAAATTTTCTTATAACGAAGATTAATTTCCTTAAGCTTTTCCGGTATGACACACACTGAAAGAAAAAAAATAAAAATAAAAATTTTAACAAATATTTTTTTTTAATAGCTAATCTAAGTAAATATTTACTAAACATACATTTATTTGACACAAAAACTATTAATTTGATTTAACTATTATTTTTTTTATTGAATAAACGTTTATTTACTATAAATAAATGTTTAGTACTATTCAAAGAAATATGTATTAGGATCAAGTAAATTTTTTTCAATGTAATCAGTTCTTTTCCAATACTTTTCCAATGCTTCTTCCATTGTTTATAACTTTTGTTATTAATAATGCCACATACATTTACTAATACAGTCATGTTTCTTAATGTTTGACATTTTGATTGAAAAAATTGTTTACAATATGTTTTATATGTTGTATTTTTATGAAAATTATAAGCAATCGGATTGAGTTCGATAAACCAGTGTGTTATTCTTGTAATAAGGTATTAAGAACATTACTTTAAATACTTTTACGAAGCGCCACTACGGTCTGAATGTTAAGATGTTGAACTAATATATATATTCATATAAATGAATTAATTTCAGAAATGATAATTGCGATATGGTTGTCGGACTTTCAACGCAATTAATCTGAAATATTAATAATCCCCCCAAATTTCCCAAATTAATCTTAAAAAACTGTAATAAACATATCGGCACGCAATTATCATTTCTGAAATTAATTCATTTATATGAATATATATATATTAGTTCAACATCTTAATATTCAGACCGTAGTGACACTTCGTTTAAAGTAATGTTATTTAACATAAACGGTTTTGTTTCCAATCTTAAGGTATTAGGAGTTTCGAGAATTTTGAGTAATTAATTTGGATGTTCTATAATTAGGTCAGACAACAATAACAATGATCCATACAGCATGGGAAGGGTAGCTTAAGTTTCTTGTTACATTAACGTGATTCGATTAGCAAGACAACAAACTGACGAACATGAAGTAAGAAATGGAGAGTGAGCAAGGAGATCGGTCGAGTATATAACTACACGAGAAAAGTTATCCGCTCTGATTAATTTATTTATCATTCGAAAGACCGGTTTGGAATAAAGAAAGTTTTATATCTAATTGTAAGATAGAGAAAGTAAAATATACTTAAAATTATTGTACCGTAAAACATTATTCGTAATGATAAAATGAATATTCCATTACTCAATGCGGAAATTACAGATTTGTATTTTCAATTTTAATATCAAATTTAATTTTTCGAGTTATCTAAGAATTTTCTTAGCGAATTATTCTATCTCTTGATAATTAAAACGAAGCCTGAAACATATTGGTGCCAAGAAGAAGTAAGAGAGATATCTTCCTATTCGATCTCGTGCATCATAAATATCGCTATATTCCGCTAGAAGGCCTCTAGAAAGACGCTAGTCCGGCTGATTATTTTTATGTAAGCTACATCGGTTTATTCTCGTCCGTTAGTCATGGAACGGCAACAGGCAGGCGACTGCAACAGGTGGCTCCGCCATGATGTTGCATACTGGTGCGTGCCTCCGCACTCGTGCAAGACAAATTGCGTTTCAGCGGTCTGACGACCCGCTCCCGCAATCGCTCTATGAGCTCTTGTAGTTAAAAAAAAAAACACTTCCACTTAATGACAATCAATATGCGTGATCTTATTCCATTCCATCTAACGTTCATGGGAAAAAATTCCGTAGCATCGATAACAGAATATGAAGTTCGCGAAGACATCATTCTTCTTTAAATTTAGTGAGACTAATTTGAAATAAATTCAATTTTTCTCTAAGGCTACATTTTTATTAACGTAGATGAACTTTGATCTCGAGGTAATTTAGTTTTTTGTCTTTTTTCTTATTTTTCGATAATAAAAGATAAAAAGTAAGTTTTAACTGAGATTAAAGTTGATCTGCGTTGGTAGAAATAATGTACCTAAATTCATAATCAACGACTTCGACGGAGTTAATCCTATCTTAATTAACGCAGGCGTACGCAATTTCTCGCATGCACGTAATATCAGTCATCGAGCGTGTCTGTTACGACGATCTAAGGTGTGGCGGAAATCAGGTGCTTCCACACGCAGATGCTTGTTGCGTCACTTGAATAAACCGGCTTTATAATTATTGGGATTAATTGATCCGCGATTCAGAGCGTCTCGATCAAGCCGTATGTAAATCTTTGATTCGCACATAGCCAAACGCAAACTACGATGATTAATGTTTTCCATTGATCTCTCGGTCATTGATATATCATTTTTTATCAAGACTGCGCGCGTGCGAGAACGTAACGTAGCTTAGTTATAACATAATTAAGTATAATAAAGTATATGGATGCTGAAAAAAAACTCTTGGCTTGATCTGTGACGATATATTTCGAAGACATTTTCTCGCTCAAGAGTATGAGATGACATATACACTGACTCTTCTCATGCCATTCATTATTTCTCACGCTGACTGCCAGTCTGATCGCATTCAAGCATGCTCGATGCAGATGTGCAAAGTTTATTTGATAGCGTTATCATCGCCCACTTGTGGACGATTACAATACGATCTCTCAGGAAAGCTTCGACCTCGGTCTATTCGATTATTCACTTCCTTGTTTTTTTACTCGCAATTGTGTGCTTCCTCGCGTCTTGTTTCACTGAAGAGCAATTTTGCTGAAGAATCTAAAAATTTAGCTGGATCTGAAAAATAATTTTGCTGGACTGAATTGGATCGAAACAATTATAGGTAAGACGATAAAATTTGATTGATTACAGAATAGAATATCAAAATATTTTGCAGCATTACTCATCATGTTTAAGATTCCTGCAAAATTATTTTGATGATTCAACAAAATTATTTTCAGATCTGTATCTAGCTAAATATTTAGATTCTTCAGCAAAATTGCTCTTTCAGTGCAGAAATCGATCAGTTAAGATACGGAGAGGAAATACATACATCTAATTTGGATACGATCTTTTTCTTTAATTGCAGTATCGCGTGATGCGAGCGAAGGAAGCGCGAGGAAGCGTACAATGCAAATGTTATAACCGCTTATGCGTAATGTTACGCAACTATTTCAGTAAGATGAAAGGGTAAGATAACGTTTGACTTTTCCATGAGAGAGCAAGCAATCGCTTGTAGCTAGAGTGCACCGAATGTATTCTATCCGTGCAACTATGCAATGTCCCGTTCCCAGCAGCGTCTAACTGTTCACGCCATCATTCATCGCACGATGACGAAGGCAGGAACGTACTTTACGTTCCTACGTTCGAAGTACATCGCTTTTCGTTTAAGATAGCTGTTTGACAATTATTAAATTAAATATCCATTGCCATAATGTTTGTAGTAATTTTCATATTTTGCTATCATTAGACACGTTCCACTCTGGAGCTAAAAGAAATTTAACAGAAATTCAATTTATTTTTTATTAGATATGTCGATAATTAATCGAATATTCTGACAATTGATATCTCTAAATACTTTTCAATGATATTTCGTTCATTAAATTTAATCGTATTAGACCAGAAGTTATATAAATTATGAAAAGGATGTGGTATATTGAAATTTAAAAAAAAATGGACTTCGCGTGCTGATTCGTATCAAGAAACGACGACAGTTCTCGAAAAGCATGCACATGCAGTCCCGAAATGTCTCGAGCCGGCTTTGATCGACGACGAAAGCTCGAGAGGTGGACGACCTTCCAGTTACGTTATCTTCTAACGTAATGGTTGCAGTCGTTGATAAGAAATGAGTCATGACCTTTCGTTAAGAATTTCGCTTCTGCGAACAAGCAGCTGCACTTTTAACGACGAAATGACGAGGCACAAGTAACGAGTTTACATTTTTACGCTTCGTTGAAGTTGATCAACGTGAAAGAACGACATGCACGTGGAAAATACGTTTAACTCAAACCTATAATCTGTGTGCAGTTTAATTGATAAACTATAGGAAATACAGAGCTTCTAATTAACTTTAATTACGTATAAGAAGTTATACATACTTATCAAACAAGATGCAATAAATTTTGTTACAATTAATAGAAATTATCTAAATCAGATTATCTAAATTAATTTTTCATTATATTAAACTCTTTTTAAAGTCTTTTTTTTTCATGTGAAATAAATAACATTCTTTCATTGTAAAACGCTACGAATTAATTCCAACACCTAATAGTACAATAAATGGCAGCACAGTTTATTTTGATTAGGTTTTTATTACATTAAACTCTTCAGTCTTTCGATTTTATTTTTATATAACATAGGTTTAACAAGTTTTGCTTTTAACAAGCTCATGATTATATTAATGTGAATACTTTATTTTGCAGATACGATGTTAGTGCAACAAATCGATTTTCTCGAGACGATTCTGGAGGAGACATCCGACGATCTCCAAAGCGATTCCGATCGTAGCGTAACGACGTATTGGCTGGGATCCGATTCAGAGACTGAGAGCGTGATCCATATCAAAACGAAGCAGAGATCGGCAGGTAAGAACTCCTACTTTTAACACGATATACACAGATAATATAGTCGCTATCATTATACACAGCGGAGTTGTACGTCGAGGACTATGTGTTTGTAAAATCCCGTTTGTCGCTCGGGACGAAGATCGCGGGAATTAGGCATTGTTTACGTGCGGTTGTTCTACTTTCTCTTTCCTTTCAGCATCCTAATCTTCAGACTCATTAGGGAACCGAGAATTACTCGTCGAACATGCGATTACTCGCGCTTACGCCATTGAAATTGAGGAGGTCGATTACTCGAATAAAATGTTTTTTCGAAAAGTCTACGTTAATATAAATTGCATAAATCGTAAGTTAATATATAATATCAGTATAAATAGAAATCTATACAGTCAAGGGACTATAATACGAATTTTTAGAACCAAAAAGATTATGAGATTTAATTCGAGAATTTTATTATCATTTTTACTTTTTTATGTAAAATTGATATTGTTTTAAGATTTCCTAACTTCGAGTTATTGTTAATGTAATTTAATTTCTGATTTAAATCTAACTCAAATAAGAGACTCATGAATTACAAATCGATATTATCGCACCACCCACGTGCTCTTGAATGCGCCTTTGTACGCAGCCATTGTAACACACAGTTACGTGGTTGCAGTACGTAGGGGCATGTATGTTCTCTTATTACGGTTGATACTTCGTGTTTGAACGTACCAAACAAAAGGCACTTGAAATCAATGCAAAGAATGGACAAATAAATTCTAAACAACTCGATGACATCAAAATACTTAATTCCATCGAATGAAATTTTGCTAATACTTTTTTTTTTATTCTTTCTATCCTTCTTGAGACTGTTGGAATTCGATGAAATGACAAATATAACCAGTGGTATTATTTCTCAGCACGCGCGACCTTTCGCTGCCGATGCAATATTCCTTCCAGTACTGTTTGCCGAGAAATGTACGTATTGCTCGATCGAAATAACGTGCTGTGTACAAGATATTATCTAACTTATATATTCCTTAATCGAAGAATTCTAAAGGTCAAAACTGTGAACACGAATACGACGTTTCAATATTGACTTACAATTAGTACTATTAGATTATTTGATTAAACGGCTCTTACCAGCAATGATATAACGTAATTTAAATTTTTGAGAAACACAATTAAGTTAAGAATACAGACATTTAATAAATTAATATAATAAAAATCATTTGATATAAAATTAAGGAAATATAAAAACTTTAATATCTAAAAGAAAGTGTAAAAATTGAAATAATTTATATCTTTATTATTCTAATTAAGAACAAATTTGCATAATATGTGATTAACTTCTGTCGAAACGTATTTTGATTTTCCATAAGGTTTATTCTGGAATTTTAATGAGTAACGATTCTCCTCGTGTATACCAATTACCGCAAGATGATATAACCGCACCTTGAACGTTACACCTAGATCGACGATAATCGACACGATTCGCGTCGCACGCGACAATTACGATTCCGTTGCCAACCGATGGTGATCAGCGCGTAATGTCGTAAGCACTGCTTCCGGTTGAATGAACCATAGCTTCCTGACGGACATGCCTACGTGTGTATATGTGTATGTATGTGTATGTATGTGTATGGGGCGAAAGTAACGACCATTAGATTGGATCACTTCCGTGACTCGATTTTACGAAGTGGGTCGTCAAGCATCGAATTCCACGTCTATCTACCCTAACGAGATTCATTGAATTAAAAGTAACATGCGAGATCTGGATTTCAAGTAAAGTAGATTTAGGCCATGCGCTTGCTTGTTTGTCTCGCTTTTATTCTCTCGAATCCTTGCATGTTACTATTGTCTCCCGTTATCGTCAGCGTCATTTTCATCGCGTCTTATTCTCGGAAGACGAGCGACTGGATGGTAGCGGTAGCGAGTGCAACTCAGTGGTACCGAAAAAGCGACGCCGTCGCGACCATGGCACCGATCATCATCATCACCACCATCATCATCAGCAACAGCAAATGGTCTATGACGAGTATCCGGCATCACCGAGGTCTTCCAGGTCCACAGCTTCCTCCAGATCAAGCTCGCTGTTGCAGTTTGAATCCTTGGAGAGGACCTGCGCCACGCTGTCACCTTCCAGCTATAGCTTCGATTCCCTGGAATATTCCAACCGATCGAACACCTCTCATCCGGAGAACGATTCGCCGGATAGCTTGGAACAGGACTATGGTAGGCTGTTACCAAACGGTTTCGCCAGCACATTGGCGGATCATTTCCCGAAGATCAGGCCCTATCGCAGCTTTGAAAGTCTGGACACGTGCCAGAAAGATGACAGCTTCGGCCAAGCGTCCATGTCGAATGGTTTCGCGCCTTTGTATCTGAAGAAGGGTGCTGATTTATCGAATATTAGGAAAAATAATCAGCCAAGGTAGGTCACGCATTTTTCATATTAAATCCAAATTCTTTTGCGTTAAAGTGATGATTAAAGGCTGTAACTCACAAAATGCATGAGCATAATATAAGACTGTCTAGCCCAATAAGCATTCAGTATAAAATCGCCATATTGATTTGGATAATATGCTCATTGATTCAGACGGTTTTATACCAGCTGTGTTATGTATCTTGTGTGTTATATTTCTGACAAATGAAAAATCTTACATTCAAGCCGTCAGGAAAATTTCTGTTTAAATCATAAAAAATATATTGCGGTAATTTATCGCGGTAGAAAGTTATTACTTTCAGTAGTTTCAAAGAAGGATAATAAGATATTGCATATTTCTTATTGAATTTTCAAGTTTGGATATTTTACATTACCCGAGAAATTTCCCCTGTGTGTGCAATAATTTCAAACGTAACACAGTCAGTCCACCCGCGTTGTAATTCCAACAGACGCTACCAAGGCTTTTATTTGTTATTCTTGGCATACGTGCACTCGCCGTTTAACACGCGCCCGCCTATTTTTACACGCATTGCTAGAATAGAGATACAAGACTACTGTAATCATGCATTGTTTCCCGAATTAGTTTGCGAGGACTGGCGGTAAGTGCATTTCTGTATAATCGTGAATAATCGTAAAATAAATATTTTATCTATGTTTCTTCATCTTCCTATCTATGTTTCTTTATGTTTCTTGTTAACAATATATTATTTTTATTAAAACATTTTTTTTTCTTTAATCTATTATAAAAATGTAATTTAAATCTTAAAGTTTTAAACAAGATATTAAAAATTAATTTAAGACAATTTAATATGTGTGATTTTCTTAATGAATTAATTATAAAAGATGATATACATATACATCAAATTAATTGTTTTTTACAACTTAAATAATCAGAAAATGCAATTGCTTTTTCTGTTCCAATCTAAAAAAGGGTTAAACAATGTATGTGCGTTTATGCGTTTAACAGCCGTTCACGTTGGGTGTTGAATGCTTCATGGTTTTCTTGGCACTCGTACGCCGAATTCCCCTTCGTGTGACGATCGTTTTACGGCCAAGTTAAATGCAATCGCGACCCTGAGGAAGACCACCTTGACTTTACTGCCGATATTATAAACGTTTGAAACACAAACGCGTTACCGAATCGCCAGATCACCGCCGTTTGCTTGGTTCTTAAGTGCGTGGTATTTTGCATACGCATCCTTTAAGAATGCGGCTCAATTTTTAGGAACTTACATTGTAAATGTAAAATTTTTAATAACGATTAATATTTATATTACATTTATATTAAATTCCGATGTATTTCGTCATCTGTATTTGAATAAAAAAAAAAAAGAAAGACATAACATAGATTCTTCAATATTTCGTTCATGTCTATCTATAAACAGAGACTTTTGGCACGAGGACGAGGAATATGAAGACGAAGACGACGACGAAGAAGACGAATACGATTTCGAGGAGTACGAACGAAGTCGAACGAATGCGGATTCCCGGTTGACGACCGGTTTCGAGGATCGGCTGTTGTACGGTGAATCCGGCAAATATGCGACGTCCTTGGACTATCGAAACACGATCGACCTGCGGGAGATTGGCGTGGAGACGAAGAAAGACGCACTTTTGGAGCTTAAGTCCGGCCAAAAGACAGCTAGGTTAAATATAGCCGGCGGCGGTGCGGAGCATCATCACCATCACCACCACCATCATCATCATCATCATCAGCATCCGCAGCAGCAGCAGCAGCAGTACCAACAGCAGCAGTACGATCAACACGAGCATCATCACCACCACCACCGTCGTCGCCGCCAACACCAAGGGTGGAGCGACGAGGAGCGTTTTAATTTTAGATTCACGGACAAATCGCAGAGCGCGCCCAGTCTACTCGACGGTGTTGAAGAGTCAGCACGTAACGGCCTAAGCTGCACTTTACCGTCTCGTCTTCGCACCTCGAGGACGACCTTTTACGTGTCGACGTCTTCTCTCTTTGAGAACTACACACGGGTAGCCAGCGTGCCGGTGGACCTAAATCTCTGCGGCGTCGCCGCTATGTGCGACGACGAGATGAACGGTCAAGAAATGGCGGAAACCTCGCCTTGTGAGGAGGCTGAGACTCTGAAGAATTCACGAGAAGATATGATCCTAAAAGAGGACGATGAAACGCAAGTGGAAACGAAGATTGGCTTAACCAGTTCAGTTAGAACGCAACCGGCCCAAGGCGCACTCATGGATGACAATATGGAGGATCTCGAGAAGGAAAATGAAGAACGAACAAAGGTCGAATGCACGAGCGATCGTTGCGAAGTGCAGCAGACGCGCAACAAACAAGCGAAGACGTCGACTGTGAAGACTCAAGATCGCGCCAATTGTGTGCTGGATATGGCAATGGTGACAGAGAACGACCTCGACGAAGCCATCAAGCAATTTAAACGCGAGGTGGAGGAGGCGGCCGCTTCCGGAGTGACGAACGCCGCCATTTTGGCAATGGAGACAATTCAGCGAACACCGTCCGGTCGAGTGAAAAGTCGAAAAGTGAAGAACAACGCCAGTTACGAGCTAGCGCAACAACTTGAGGTGGATGAGAGAAATTTTCCATGGAAATTCAAAGATAATGATGAAAATTGCGATGGAGCCAACTCTCCTGGGAAAAGACGGATGCTGAACAATGCCAGCTACGAATTGGCGCAACAATGCGACTACATCAAGACGTTGAAGAGCTCAAAAACGGCGTTCCAACGAATGGACGCGTGCGACGAATTAGAGGAAGCTGCATCCGGACGATCTTC
>NW_011627305.1:1275173-1394341 GCF_000204515.1 Acromyrmex echinatior | reverse complement strand
CTTATGTGGAAATCTTATCAGATATAACACATACGCGCTGCTAATTTCTACGATTTGGAGGGCAGAAGGTGGATCAAGCGAGAAGATCCCGAACATGCGACTTTCTCGGCTGCGCATTGTGCAAATATCGGTCCAGTGTGTCCACGGCTTTAACCATGTCTCCTCCCTCTTTCCCATTCTCCCGTGCCCTTCAGCTTCCTCCTCTCATCTCGCTTCCACCAGCATAGTATATTGATCGACCAACACCAACACCAACGGCAACGGCTCGTCCCGCTGCGTACGTGTATGTGTGCATGCGTTTCTTTGTATATGTGCGTTACGCTTCGTCGTTTCGCGATACGTACGCTTCTACATACGAGTGCATGAACCGATCTCTCTCATTCCGCTTCATGCACTCCGCCTGGCGAATCCAACACCACGATGCCTAGTACGCGAATCTGTGCCACGTTGACCCCGCAGCCCGCGGATGCAGTCGTTTCTATCCAGCTGTTATCTCGTGAAACCGTTTAACTGAAATCTTTGTTATGAAACTGAAAGAGTAGGCTGGTCTCCCTTATAAATTCTCTCTATATGAACAATCTGCGAATTTATTGGAATTTTTCGGACCTTTCTCTTAATAATAATCTCTTAATAATAATCTTCGGTAAATTATTCGTTCATTATTAAAATTATTACTATGAATAATGTTGTATTTTACACGAATTCAAAACTGTTTGAAAAGTTTTCTGATAGTCTTTTTTACAAAATTATTCGTAGTATTAAAATTATTATAACGTTGTATTATATTAAATGACGTTGTAACGTTATTAAATTATTAATAGGATAAAGTTTAAAATCGGCTGATCTGAGAATATTTAAAAATTAATGCCTCATACGATTTGTTTCTTGAATATTTTGTATATATATATATATATATATATATGTACTGAGGAAAATGTACTGAATTTTAATACATATTTGTTGAAACAGTACTAATTTACTTATGGTAAGTAAATATTTACTAAATTTAAAAAATGACAATTAAATGAAATCAATGGTTTTTGTAATAAATAAACATATGTTTACATGCATTAAGTATTCAGCTAGTACTATTCAAATAAATATGAGTATATGTATGTTACAATTAATACATTTTTCTCTTAATGTTCATACGCACATACACATTTTTTTGTGCAGGTATCGTGACGAAATTAAAAAGTTCAAAAAATTAATTATTTAATTAAAAAAATCAATTTAAAAAATTAATCGCTTTGCTATTATTCTCGCGCGATTCCGCGGATAATGTAAAGTCGTAGATATTCACATTGTGAAATATCAATCTTAATTTCATAAGAGCTGCGACCTGGAAACAGAAGTCAAGAGCCGGGAATTATTTTTTTTCTTTCCGATAGTGGCCATGACATTTACATCCATTAAGTACTCGTACCAGTTCTCGATTAACATTTATCGTCCGATTGTTGCACTGTGCCGTCATGAAAAAAAAACTACCGCTATTTGTTGACACGCGAATGAAGTCAAATTTAATTACACGTCGTACAAAGTGGGAAGAATTCCTTTCCGGAAAATTGTCGAACGTTTAAACGCATTTACCTCTCTTCCGCGTTTGATAACTTGATTGTCCTGTAATAATTTCGAAAGCCACGTCATTCCGCGACGTAATGAATGTCGTGCGTTTGCGTGGATATTGAATCTGTTAGTAGAATTGTTCACAAATTCCGTGCAATTTGCACGTCATAGCGCCATTAAATTTCATCGTTGGACATTCGGTCACGAAACCAGTAAAGCCGCGTAAATTCGAGCGATTTTAACGGCTAGGAACGTCGTTACTCCATTTGGAAAATTTTACTGTGGATTTGTATCCGCATGTCCGCGTGTCCGATTAAAAGTTCCAAAATCCCTTTATTGTGCGAGACGCGATGAAGCCTATTATCTTGGTATAAGGAAAGGATTAAAAGGGGTCACAGTAAAGTCAATGAATCACGTGGAATCGTCTGTTTGCATTCAATGAATATGCCGCCACGATCGATGGTCATGCCTGGCTTGTTAGAATCGTCAAGAATCAACAATACGTGAAGCTAATGCATCATTAAAGAGATACGCGTTCGCAATGTACGCCTTAATTTTTAAATTACTGGTTACGATAAATATCTTCACATGCCTCAGTAATCGAATTGAGTAGACGTCTCAAAAAATCGGGAATTCCAAATTAAAACTCTGACTGAAGTGATATCTGATATCTTTGGCAATAAATTCTTTAAGATGCTTATTAGCTTCATCATTAAATTAGCGATTAATGTATAATTTGTGATGTTATTTCAGTTTATGATTGCATTTCAAATCCGAATCTCATACGTAGTTTATATTGTATAGAATTGAAAAATATATTTGCAAATTCGCATACAAATATTTTTAAACCTTAACGCTTCGCTTCGATCAAGAATAAGGATTTTTTTCTATTATTTGATTAATTTTTATGTTCTAAGATGATTAAAATAAATCAATTATTCGGCAAATTAGGTTTCAAATATTTTTTGGCATCGACTCTCGGACAACTTCCAGAGAATCTCTCACCTCTCCTACTTGTGTCAGACAGTCCTCGACAGCTTGTTGCGATTTGGGCCAACATTTCCGGTTCATTTTCACGAAAATGTCGCGAACCATGCCAGCGCCCGTCCGTCTCGTCTCGTTTTGTCCCGTCTGGTCTCGTCGGGACACGAAATTGTGTCGCGTATAGGCTCTCGCAAATCGATTTGCAAGTCTCACTGCACCTGCATATGCGCCCGTATCCCACACGCTTCTATTGCAGTTGGCATGTCGAGATCGGGAAAGCAGTCGACATTCCGCCAACCGGACGCATATCGGTGGCATTATATAAGCATTATGTAGTGATGTAGAATAACTTTAGAAATCATTTTAAATAAATAAAAGGAAACATCTTTAGAGATAATAGAAATATATTTAAATGAAAAAAAACTATGAAATAATCAGACACTTAGAGAATTTGTCGATATAAGAATTAGAATGTTGAAAAATTCACGTTCTTTTAGAAAAATAAGAAATTCATTATTTCTTTTAATAAAAATGTGTAAAAAATTTATTATATTTATTTTTGTTTTTAATGAAATTTATCTCTTTACAAAAATTATAGCGCATGCATGTATATTTATATATTTATCTTTTTTTTTTTATGAGAAAATTATTATCTTTTAATAAAAATTGTAGCACGTACGTATAGCCTTTATACATACAAATTGAAAATAATTTGTCATCTTTCAATTTTCAATAGTAATTTTCTGTAACCTTTAAATGAAATATGAAGAGTATTGAAGGTATTGTGTTCTCGAGGACTGTCCAGAAGTTGACCCTTTGTTGTTAACTACTCTTGTGTCGCCCTTGTATTTGACCTACTTTAGCACCCTTATTTCAGTTGAAAGATCTTCGCATATAACAGGGGAAGCAACTCCACTTCAGCAGGGATGGCTTTAATCCTCGTGACAGCTTGAATGTGGATTATTTCGATATCAAGTTTCAAAAGCCTGTCCGAATGAAGTAAAAAAAATGTGGTGTAAAATGAGCACTTTTTTAAATGAATACTTTTTATTAATTACGAGTAAAAAGCTATGACAATTATATATCCTTTCATAAAAAGTGACCCTCATAATTCTCAAATATGCTAGAGAGGTATAGTCTCGTCGTTGAAAGTTTTTTGACAGCGTCGTTTCTTCAATCGGGCGATCGCTGATTCCGTAAAGTCGCGGCGTCGATTGCGTTAGATCGTTTAGGTGTTGGGCGGTGAAAGAAACGAGGCAGTTGCGTGAAACGTTAATACGCGCGGCGAGCAAGAGAGTCGAAGGCCGAGCGAGAATCTGCGACGTGTGGGCGCTCTTCATGCCCACGTGTATCTACGATACGGGCTGTGCCATGTGCAGTGTCGTAAACACCGAGGGACCGATAATTGAGTGATATAGTCTTGATGCCGTGTAATAATTGAATATTTTATCTCAACTTTACACTAGGCTAGTCTTCGCAAACAGTCCTCCTTCTAGGGAAATAAATCTTTCGTGAATTATCGTTTCGTATCGTCAGGATTAATGAGACTACCTATTATTTTATATATCAACTATTGCTAATGGCTCGATTCACGAATAACGTTCTTTGATTAATCGCAAAGTGCAAAGATCATATCAAACGCGAGATCCGCATCAATGAACACAAAAACCTTGAATTAGAAAGTTACGGAACAAAAGTTGCACGTAGGATTCTTTATGGTTATACCTTTCGCATAATAATAATACTTTCTGTTCTCCTCGAAGTGCGACTTTGCGCGAGGGTTCGTTCGCACGCATTTATGAGTATTTGTGTTAGTGTATTTGCACACGGCGAGCATATGCGTGCCGCATGTGCGAACCGCAATGAGCGGTTAAATTCGCATAGGCGATATTTTGGTCAAAACTAGAGACCTTTTAATGCAAATCTGGACGAGAAAGCCACATCATGTTTTAACAATTAAGAAGAGAGAGAGAGAGAGAGAGAGAGAGAGAGAGAGAGAGAACAGAATGAAAAGAGAAAGAAATGATAAATGTATGTCCTTCTCTCTCACAGATTTTTGTTAAAGCTGCTACTTTACATATAAAATTGCGATTCGTGTTCAGACTCTCATTATAAAAGGTCTTTAGATCAAAAAACGCATTAGCGGTTTCAGCAAATATTAATTAAAAAAAAAATTAATTATGAGTTAATTTTCAAACGAGCAACAATTAGTATCTTTAATGTACTTAACTGAATCTTTGATTGAGAGTTTAGATTACAGTATTTTATATATAAATTATCAATATCATAAAATACTCGTAACTAAAAAATTCTCAAATCGTATAATACAAGTCTGTGACAAACTGAATTCTCGATCTCAATCGAGGAATTTGGCAAATCTATCTTTATCGATAAACATAATTAATCTACTGTTGACTGAAGTATTCAAATGTTCCTACCTTATTGTCATCTGATGGGATATTTATTGACGTTTCGAAATTTTTTATATTTTTTATAATTTTTTATATTTTGATTTTTTATATATTTTTATATTTTATATTTTGACTTCACCATTGATGTTTTAAATTTTTATTGTATCCGTTATTGTGCATTAATTTAAGATTGTATATTTCTGCGTTGTAGCACTGAGGAAGACTTTGTAAGCCGAAACATTTGTTAATTATATTAATTCAAAATTAATTTAATTAAAGCTCGAAATAAGCCATGATATTGTGTTAATTTTTAAGAAAATATACGAGCATTTTTTACTTCATTTTAGATGAATTATGTTTATTACAATCTAACTTATTATAACTTTTCAAAATAAAATAAAAAAAGAACGGAACAATTCGATGATTGAAAAATCAAGAGAAGAGAAAACTTCTTATTTTGATTTATTGTTTTTCAAAATAAAATTTAATAAATCTAATATTGACTTCTACTTTAAAGTACAAATAATATATTTTTGTATAAATTATACCGCTAGCTTCTCGGTTATCAGCCACTTTAAAGTACGAATAATACTATAGTTTTGTGTAAATTATCGATAACTTTGCTCTTATCAAGTGATTTGATGCCAGTTGTTCATTTTCTCGACTTTAGTTCACTATCGTAATATACTTTCAACCAACATTTCTATGATAAGACGGTAGGAATTATTTAGACATAAGACGAGTCTGCCGTTCGCAATTCCAAAGTTTCAAGCGGCTGCGGAAAAGTTCTGCAACTTCCGCCGTATTGGTGTGGGTGTATTATTAAGGCCAGCCTTTGAAAACAATATTGCAATCGATGGCGGTTAACAATGAATGATAAAAGGCGGCGAGTCTCGGCGCAGATTTCCCTCTTTTCTTATATGACTATAAATCGATGGTACATAACTATTAAAACTATATCCACGAGATTATATTATGTGTTACACTACAATTTATGCGCATGTAAGCAATTTTTACGAATAATTAATGCGATCAACATACGAACATAGTTGAATAACTAAGGAATATATAAATAAAGAATGCGCGCGGTAGGAATTTTCAAAGCTCTTGTAAAATTGGAAAAAAAATATCGATCTGTCTTGTAGAATTAATTTTTAAAGAATTTGAAAAAGTAGTTTAAATTTTTTCATTACTATAAGAGTGTGTAACAATAAAAAAACCTTTAAAAATTAACACAATGTCATGGCTTATTTCGAGCCTTAATTAAATTAAATTAACTCTGAATTAATACAATTAACATGTTAATTATATTAATTCAAAGTTAATTTAATTAAAGCTCGAAATAAGCCATGACATTGTGTTAATTTTTACGAAAATACACGAGCATTTTTACTCCATTTTAAAAAACATTTAACATTTTAAATATTGAAAATTATGTGTGCAAATGTAATAATTGGAAGAATTTTAATATTTGTTTATAGATTAAAAATTGTCTTTGAAAAGTGATACTGTTCGTTAATATCGAAATATCGTAGGCGACGCCGCGGTTGCATTCGCGGATGCAGCGAGAACAGGATGCATCGACGCGATGCACATGCATTTGCAGCGAGAGAGACGCGGGGTCTTTGGCCGCCTTAATGGCAGATGCACTACGCCTTCTTTGACGTGGCTTTCCCCTAATTCGCATCAATTGACGGGGACAACGCGATGACGCGGTGACGGAAAAGACGACGGCCCGTAATTTTAATTAGCATTATTGCATCTCCGTGTCTCGACATCCGAGACGTCCGTTATGCAATGCGTCCGTCCGCAACGCGATATCAAACCTTGGTGTTTTTATTTTTTTTCTTTTAAACGGGATATGAAGTCTTAGAGCACGTACACTGTTAGATATCAAAGGAGCAATAGTAACTCAATCCTTTGAGTTAAATAACATTCTTAATAAAGTTATAGTATTCTTAACTTCCATGTGTGTGTCGAAATGTAAATCAATTAATTTCTGCGATTAATTTCAAAGTAAACAACGTGCATATTAATGACGTATACATTTAAATAAATAATAGATAAATTTGAGTTAAATTTTTAATGTTTAGTTTCTTGAATTAAATCGTTTAGTTAAATTGACGACCTATAAAAATGATTAAAAATAACTCTAATTGAATGATATTATGAATTAAAGTGCACAAAAAAACTTAAACAATAAGACGTAAATAGTAAGAAAATCAATCTGTTGGATTTGCTGCTGTTTACGGTATGATTTTACGGTCTTTACTGTGATTGGCCAATTTGTTTACTTACGTTTTATTGCTTAAGTTTTTTTTTTATGTGTTGTGGCTTTTAATGTCAATTTTACCTCTACCTATTTTACCTCAAGCTCGTTCTATTTTAGTCTCTTTTTGTTACGTTGATCCAGTTCGAATTCTAGACTCGCCATCTAATTAAGTCAATATTCGCATTATAATTTTATTAAGAATCATGTTTTCAGACTTTAATAAGATATCTAAGGTTATACTATTGAATATCTTATTAATGTCATTCGGGAATTTGTGGCGACTTCGACTTATATGATATTATAAGAAATTTAAGCGATTCACGAAATCGATTTTATGAAACGAATGCCTATTGCTGTTTGTTCTTCCCGTCCGTATTACGTAAACGCCCCTCACATTTCCGCACACAGATTATTCCTATTCCGCTCACACAATTCAGCCTTGGCCTCGTACTCCGAAACCTGCATCACCGTTGTCCGTTTTGCGTTTGCAAGGGATTGAAAAATCTACCAAGAGCTACGTTCTTTTTTGCTATCGAAAATAATTAGATATCATTTATACTCAATTATTTTGCCGCTTTAGTGAACGCCTATTGAACTTCTAGTGAATGTTGTAGTTTATCGAAAGATAAAATTTCGAGAAGTGTATACATGCATTAGAAATTAGAACCTGTTTCTGAATTAATTTCACTCTTCTACAATGAATTATTTAAATAATTTATTTTAATAATTTATTTTATGATTTTGACAAGAATGCGTTTCGATTTTAACGAAAATATCTCATCGCGAGATAATTTTAATGAACTAACTACTGAAAATACGATTGCTTTTAAGTGGATGTTAGGAACGGAGTTTCAGTTAACAAAATATTTATAAAGAGCGGATTTTATCCCACATGCGGAGGAATATTCAACGATCTCGAAAAATATTTTCCTTAGGCCGATTCGCACACGTGTGTGCCTTGATGAACTACTCCCTCGCTCGATGATAAAAAGAAGACAGAAGACGTGGAAGCCATTCGCTTTCCGAGTTAGTCCCGTTAGACTCCGTGCATGAAAATCACGAGCACGTTCGTCACGTGCATCCGTTATGTAGCCGTCGCACGATTAGTATTATGAAGTCGAGACAATGAGAAATATGAAGGAGCTGGTAACAGTGACAAACTTCTAAACGAGAACCGATATCTGTTAAAACTTGTAAATTATTAATTTTTTTTCTAAAAAATATAGCAAGCTGCTAATACAAATCTCTAAATGGGAACTTGTATCTGTCAAACTTTATAAATTGTCAACGTTATTTTTTCTAAAAATATGACATACCTGTGTGTAATCTTGTTTTTATTAAATTGAACTAATAATATGACGTATAGAGAAAAAAATTAGAATTATTCTTTATATACATATAGTTTTAGCAATATAGCTTCAATTCGTCTGAAAATGCTCTGAAAATAGAAGCAGGTCCGTGAATAAAATGGAGTGTCGTTCCCAGATCGGTGATCGTCTCAAAGGACTCGCATGGTCGATTATAGATTGAGAAGAGACCACGACACGATGATGGCAACTCACGAGTTCGTTAATAGCGCGGCGTGTCGAATTTTGATCGAGAGCGCGGCGAGAAGCTGCGACGAGGATCTCGTTGTGTCGACCTACGCGCAGGTTTGTCCCTGAAACTTTCGCAGAACAGGATTGATATCTCGCACGATGCTTCACACGACAACCACGTATTCTCTGTGTGTCACACATCACCGGGTGTCCCGAAACATTCATGTCTATTCTTCGTCAAAATCGATTTCTTTCACAACGAACAATTTGAGAGAAACATTTGTAGAAATTAGATTAGTTATTTATTTGTAATATAGATAACGCACAAGATGGACTGCGCAAGATAAATATTCATCAGCCATTTAAGTTCAAGGATTAAAATTAATTATCGTCAATTAATTTCAATTTTTCTATTTCAATGTTATTCTTCTAAGATTCTGTTGATAATTTTCCAGTTATTATCGTATTATACATTTTTATCTCTGAACTTACGTGAGCGAGAAATATTTCTTTTGATTTATCGTGAGAGCTTTCGTAATTGTCCATTGCATTGAGGAACTGCTGAATAACACGAACATGAATTTGTCATTGCAGCCGCCGGAGAATGAGCTGCAGAAAGTGGGCGAGCGCGTGCCGAGTGAGCACGAGCTTAGGGTGCAGCGATCATTGCAACGACTCAATGTGCCCGACTGGTACAAGAATTCACCCGCTGCCCGCGACGGCTTCCGGCTGAAGAGGCACTCCGATGCGTCGCAGCATGGAGGATGGCGCGCCCTCGGCTCCAAGACTACCTCCCTGTCATCCCTCTCGTCGTCTTCCAATCGACAGCCGACCACAGGTGGGATTGAGTTATCTTTGAACCAGCGACGAAATCGATTCTAAAAATAATTAAACGTTATAAATCCGAAACTTTCAACAAATTAAGAAAAAGGAGGGTATCTCTAAATGCAATGTGTGCTCTCTAAATTCTTTGATGGAATCTCACTTTGGAGAGTGAAAATTGAGCCAGTCTTGAAAATGAGTGTGGCTCAATTGTCGATCTTTATTAGTGAGATTTCACTCTTCAAAGTGAAAATTTACTCTAAAAGTTTTAGGGAATTAATACTCAGATGAATAAACAGATATGTTTTTATTTTGTTAGGTTTTATAGCTTAACTATATTGTATAATGAACATTCGTTTTTTTTTTCTTATGTTACAGGTGTCCTTCTGAGTCCCAGTCCTACACCCCCCGTATTCTCGAGATGGAGTACCAGCTTGCTGAACAGCGCCGGCAGTTCACCCGCGAGTTCGGCCAGGTCGTCCTTCAATCACCGGCAGCCCTACTTGGGCTGGCGTTCTCAGGAGCGATTGACCAACCCGCGGACGCCGGCGGAACGTCTTGCTCAGGGTATTCTTCCCCAACTGCAAGCCGCAAACAAGGTCAGTGCATGATAAAAAAAGAAGCCCTTATTCTTTGTTTTTTTTTTTGTCATTTCTGTCTTATCGACTTTTCACAATCCTCTCTTCTTATAGATTTAATCTTTAATGGCAAATTAAAATTGTCTATCTGTTTTATCTACCATTCAACGCAATTTTCCCTTATATAATTCAGCGCAAACGCGTCAGCAAATACAAAATGCCTCGTGGAAATTATTGACGTCACCGTTTACGTCACGACTTCTCTTACGTCAGCAAGCCTTAGAATTCTAGTGTATTTGTGAATCGATATTCGTGATTGTATGAAGCTGTGTGTTACACAGTACATTTTACGCGTTTACGCACACTCGTCGTATATTCGTACTTGTTGATGGATTCTGAAAGCGAAAACTAACAACGCGATCCCTTGCGATTCGTTTTCGTTCCACCCTCTGATCCCTCTACGAGATTTGCATCTTGCTCTTTGTGCAATTTATTTTTAATTTCCGCAGACAGTACGCAAGCGCATCGCCGCTTTCTAAAATTAGAAATTCTGGCAGGAAAGCTCCTGTCGTCTCGTATCTTTCACAGTTTCTTTCTTGAAAAATGATGCATTTTTAAGACTCTTATATACTAAAGCTTTTTCCCTAATGATGGTAATAATTTTAAAAACCATTTATCATCATAAAATTTATCTCTATCTAACGGATTATACAACTAAATACTTCTTTCATGAATATTATAATGTCAAGCAATAATTATATATTATAAAATATTTATATATTTTAAATAATTTATTTATAATCTTCTGATAATAACTAGATTACTTATATTGCTTTCCATATATACGAGTGAATATTTATTTTTTTGTTTTTTAATGTTCCTGATAATAATTTCTATATTTCTCCAAACACTCGAAACAATGAATGATTGTAATTGCTTTAGAAGAATCATTTCATTTTTGTATTCTTTATATATTTATACTTTGTATTATTTAGCTTTTTATATAATTTCACTTTTATCGAGCTTCACACATTTTGCAAGTATCAGTGCCAATTCTAATTACACAGGCCATTGCATTTTGTATGTAGATATGTACCGTCGGTTAGAAATATTTTTGAGAATAATTGCTTCTCGAATTGTTTCCCAACATTAAAATAACAATGGTTAATGTTCTGGGTACAACTAATTTGAGTCAAAATGTCAATTTTGTGTATCCATAATAAATAATATCTTCAATTGTTCGGAATGGATTTCATGCTTGTTTCGCAACAACAGCAACAGCAGCAGCAGCAGCAACAACAGACAACGAATCAGCAGCTGGAAGTACGGAACTCGATAAAGGAGGTGACCTCGGCCATCGTGCACTACGTGCAGAGCGGCCAGGAGGTCGGCGGAGGCGGTGGCGGCCGGCTCTCGCCTCGACCTCGACCTGAAGATTGGGATGATAGGGGCGGAGCGAGGTCTACCAGCCCCAGAGGTGAGCACTAAAGCAACCCCCTCAGCCACAAAAAAAAATATACCATCCTATCAACATCACAACCACCATCACCTTTGCTCTCCGTCACGAAGGTAATTTTTGAGTTTTCCTATTTTCTTAATGTCTTCTTTTATCTTCCTTTGCAAGCTGCCTCTCTTTTTCTCTCTGTCTCTCTCTCTCTCTTTGTCTCTGTATGCATCAGCTGGCTCTGCGCATCGATGAGGTCAAAACAGGTCGGTTTTTAATATTTATACCCTCCTCCCCTTCCGATTTCTCGGATTAAAGAATTTTAAGGGTCCCGCGGGATGTAGTTTCTCAGAAAGGTTCACTTGGAAACGCGTTTCAAAATATTTTCTTATTCCGTAATGAGCACCCTTAAAATTCTCCATTTGAACCCTAATTATTATATTGCATTTTAGTAAAATACATTATTATTGTGAAATTTACATATATAAATATATCATTATATTTCGAATTAATGCAAATTAATGGAAATTAATGGAAATTCGAATTATGGAACTTTTAATTAATTCAAAACTATCTTCACGCGACATTTCATTTTGTTAAATACATCCGCGAGGTATCAAAAATTCAATTTACGTCGCAATAACCGCCTTGTATTAAATATAAAATTCTAAGCTATCTTAATGTCTAAACGAAGACTCTTCTTCTCGTTCGCCATTGAGGCACTGAGTGCAAGTCATAGCGGTAAGAGTGCTTCTTGCAAGTGGCTCGCATACACGTGTCGCACTTTAACATGGTACAAGTATTCAAGCTTGCTAAGTACTCAGTCTACATCTTCCGCGTTTTGAATTGCGGTGCGCATCTCCTCGCGACTGGTATCACTTTGGATATAAATAAATCCATTGGTAGGAAGTAAGTGTGTTCAATCTCAGCATCAGATGATCCTTGATCAAATCCATCACAGGATTCTGATGTCGGAAGTGCCCTTAGATTTTGCCTTTAAGATTATTACAAGGAAAGTCAGTTTAGTCTTCTTCCTTATTTGAGCTTTGACGCTCCTGTTTTAGAAATAAGAGATAATAGAAACGTGAACAGCGTTTGATACTTATTTGTCAAAAAACACTCCAGTTAGGATGTGTACGCCTGTCAATTTACGACGTTACAAAATAACGCGATCGACAATGTGTCTCTTGATTTTGAAATCTAGTGTTGCGTATTACAGTCAACGCCAGATCGTGACCTTCTCGGACAATCTCAACGCTGCGCTGCGACTCGAGACTAGTCGCTGCTATTTCGATAGTGTCTCATGACCGTCGTCACCGAAATAGATTACCCTGAAATTCAAACACCTCTTTTTCCCCCTCCTTCCTTCTCGACGCAAACGAACTCGCAAATGAGTTGTCTGCGAGGTGTAATATCGAAGGTGTAAATTGGAACAGATTAGAGGAGAAGCTAGAATGAAAAGCTTTGCGTGAAGACGAAATCGCAAATTTTGTAAAGCTCACTAAAACTTTGATCGATTCGATATCTTTCGGATGCTGCTGTGACGTGCATTGAAACTTAACGCTTACACTAACATATTGTATATGATATCAATAACAGATAATGATTAACTCGCTGCTTACTTAAATATTTCTCATATAACTTACTATTTACTAACAAAACTTTGATGACTAGCTTCACTAATGCTACTCTTCAAGATAGATTTATGAACGTTCTTATACAAAATTTTTTAAAAGGAATAGGATCGTATAGAATCACGTATGATTACGCTGTTGCATTCTCCAATTTATTTGATATTATTTTTAATTTCCTTTTGTTATTTATCTCTCAATACCCATACTACTGCTTCTACTACTTAAGACGTTTATAGGATCAATAAAGATAGTTAATGCCCGCATCGTCGGATCCTAATCGTCAGGAGAGCCTTATAACGAAAGAGATTATAAATCCCCTTGGTATTATATAACACGTATGTGCACGAATAGCTTCTTCCGTGATGCTTCGCGCGTTCAAGAATATGGCAGTTACTTATTCACCGTTTACCCCTTAAGGATTAAAATTTGTAGTTAGATTAACGCATTTATAATATCTGTAATCGCAGAAAAACGAAATGTGTGTGCGAAGTAATAGTTTATGGTGATCAGAAATATTTTAAGAATAAATTCTTTGACTCTGATATGATCCTCTTAGAATCGGATAAATTCGTAATAATCTATAAAATTTACAAAGTTTGAGTCACGTTAAAGATTTTGGAAATCTTCAAAATTACAAGTAGATTTTCCACGGAAAGAAGTAGGAGGAGACTGGGAGGTCCTATAAAAGTCCTCGATTAGAATTAATTTCCGACGCCGACGCGAAGGGTCAGTTATGATCCGGGCCTAATCGCTCTCGCATTTGTGTCGGCACCTCGAAGGGAGCGTGAGGCTGTGCTGGATGGAGAGCTCGTTCGTCGGCACGCGGCCCGTGGACTCACCGGAGACGCCTATGAGCCTGGCGACCGACCAGGAGGCCGGCGACTGCTGCAACGCGGCCGGCACCGAGTCCTGCAGCTGCCAGGACTCGGCCGCATCCGGTCTCTACCTGGACCTGACACCCAGCCGAGATGACGTGCGCCATCAGCATCTTCAGGCATCCTCGGCCGGCCCGTCGCCCACGTCCTTCTCTAACTATCATCACCATCATCAGCGTCACCAGCATCGCCAGCAGCAACAGCAACATCATCACCGCGGTGAGTTGCTGCTCGCCTAGCGGACGCGCGAAACTTTCGGCATCCGGTTACTTTCGGTACTCCGCCCTTATCGCTGAGCGCGCGAAACTGACGAAGACGATTTCTCGAGGAGATTTTCCTGTAGATTAGAAATTAAATCAAAAAGACTCGTATGAACTAACGTAATTAGTTTTAGAGAGAATTGAATGAAAGAAAAAAGTATAGATATTTAATTAATATAATAAACATATCAATATTAATTATTTTCCCCGTTTTTACGAATCGTCCTACGTGATGAATATTACGATGATCTTTAAATGTTTATTCGTCGTGTGCTTTTATCTCGTCGGCATAGGTATAACATCCTAGAGGCACTCTCATAATTCTCTCCGGGACCGCGAGCTTTTTATCGTCGTCACGACGGTGATTAGAGCTTACGCCCACATATCGATAATCGTTATCTCCCTTCATTCCGTCCTCGTTTTCGTCAGCTTTCGTTGCGCGCTCGGTCGAGCCGCAGGTGCGCGAGGCTTAATCGAGCTTTCAGGACTCAGCTAATAATTAATTTACAAAGCCGACTCGAGTCAACATATATTTTCTTTTCTCGTTCTCGAAGGTTTATCACTGCGGACTACAAAAGGATAAAGCTGTACATCCACTTGAGAACTCTCTTGTACCTCGGGAATGAACTCTCGATAAGTAAAACCTTCGAAGCTGCGAATAATCATCAGACTTTCGTTCATCGAAGTCTATGATTATTCGCTTTTACTATCGAGAATTTTCTATTCGAGAGCGATGTCCTCAAGTGGATATCATCAGGCTTGATCGAACGGCGAGACTCGAGATGACGATGAAACGACACGAATTCGTTGCATTAATATTTAGCGACGTCGCGATTTATCTGATTGCAGCTTACTCGCCCGAGGATTATTTCTCGGGAAACTGGGAAGTGCATACTCGAGTCGCGCTTTTCGCCAACTTTTTCGCACATACAGCGAAAAATTTTAAAATAAAAAATTCTCCATTCCACGCGCGTTCTCTCGTCTCTCACTCACTCTCTTTCTCTCTCCTTTTCATTCTTGTCGTCGCTCATGCGAGAGAGCTCGTCGCGAAGAATTTTTGTAGTTACACTTTCTTACTTTGTTTACGATACGTGTCGACGACCCTCCGCTCCCCTTCCTGTTCGCTGATAAAGGAACAATTAAAAGGCGCTCCCGTATATCATTGTATGAAGATATTAATTTTATATTAATTTAACCATTTTATTTCCCCTCCTCTCTCCTCGCTCACCATTGTCAGTAGTTATTTGCGTTCATGTATGTTTATTGTAAAGCTGTCCACTTTACGTTAACACCTGTAGAACCTGTACAGGTGTATACATATTTGTATTAATTAGGTTTACTTATGTAAAACGCGCGCATACCGTTTATTATGTGTTACGAGCGCATCGATATTATTATTATTATTATCATTATCGTTATTATTATTTTTAATTGTATTATTATTATTATTATTATTATTATTATTATTATTATTATTATTATTATTATTGTTACTATATTTTAATTAATCGGCTCCGAAGCACACAGAATCACGTGCGCACGTCTCGTTCTGTCTCTTGCTGTGCCTTAATAATTTTTTTATTTTGTTATTATTATCGATGTATATTGAGTGCGCGAGTGATATTATATATAAAAGATTTCGATCGTGTGAATCACGAGACGACAAGAACGATGATCTCGCGATGATTCTGTGTGCCTGGTGCTCCCCTGGTCTCTCTGTCTCTCTTTCAAACGGTTCCGTACTTATTGTTCGGACGTGTCAACGATTATCATTTGTCTGTAGAGCGTAATTATTATCCCTGGCAACAAATAAATTATTGTCGTCATTCTTTGTGTTTCCGTAAACTTCTTTGTTCCCGCGTTCATTTATATTCACATGTATATATACGTATATATATATATATATGTGTGTGTATGTATATATATATATATATGTGTATATGTATAATTATTTTTTATATACATAATTATAATTATATATAATTATTTTTTGCTCACCCTTATGTGTTTCTTCATTAAATCGGTTCACTTCATGATCTCAATTGGTAAATATTTTGTTAAAACATTTATTATGTATGTTTATATGTATTTTTTGCAAGAACCGATTTAATGTCACGATCACCTATGTGAACATTGTCTGCATACACTTATTTCGGTCGCATTGTGTACCACGCTCTGCTTGTGTCACGGTAAGTGCTGCAGAATTTTGTTGCTTTCTCAGCTACGATGTCAGCAATCGAGTTCTGTCTTTTCGTATGTAATTTAACAGCCGCACTTATGCGCGCGTAAAGCACAATTGATGACATTAAATAATGATCGATCGAATAACGATCGATATACAATTAGCGGTCCCGAAATGTAAACTTGATCTGGCACATAACTAGATGTATTATTTTTCTAGCCGCAAGTTGCGGTAACTTCGGTCGGCTGCAATCACGCGTCTGTCGCATTTACTATTATAATGAAGATTCGTAAAAAAAGTTTGTCATCTCCCTAGTATGAAGAACGTATGCTTTTTCGAGGCTAAGAGAAATTTAACGAAATTAATCAAAAGACGCAATATGGGGGGGAATCGCTTTATTCATAGTGGGGTAAAGGGGTCATTGGTACCCTGGAAAGGATATTTTATTTCATTTTCATTCAAGTATATACACGCGTACACAAACGCACACACACATACACACGTACACACACACAGAGCACAGCACACGTGCACACGCAGTTGCCTCCTTTCGTAAAACGGGACCAGATTAAGGGGGCAACGAGAAAGTAATCGCTTTATTATTAATCACGGAATTAATGGAAAATGGGGAAAGGCTTATCTCGTTCTCACCAAATGCATACACATAAAAGTACACGCACACAAATACGACATAAGCGCGCACGTACGCGCGCACGTACACTTTCGAGGCCAAGAGGATGACGCAAACCTCTCTGTCTCTTCTTTACCCCCGCATGATACCGATGATCAGGATCGGGCCAGAGCGATACGGACGAGGCGATGGCGACGGCAGCTCTTCTGCGGAACAAACCGAGCCCGGGCTCCACGACCCTGGAGGACGTACTTGACTCCCTCCTGGGGCTGCCACCCGCGTCGCGTACCCCGAGTCCTGGCCCGGGGGGACCCGTCGTGACCGCCACGTCCGCCATCCGCCATCGCCATACGAACGCCGCCGTCGGCCAGGCGAATGCCGGGCAGAGCTGCAGCGACCTACGCCAAGACCTCCAAGGTAGGAGGACTATGTAAGTTTTCGTTCTGATCGGCAAATTCTATTCAAGAACGATCAATTTCTATACGTACGAACTCTCTCCCCCCCCCCCTCTCTCTCTACCGTAACCCTGAAGAGCGTGAGCATCGAGTGTCCTAGCTGTAAGAATCTTACGCGAGCGGCAGAAGTTCGATATCATAAATATTATATATACTTACCGATTCTTTCTAATTCTCGCAATTAATTTTATTCTGAAAAAATTTATTTTTGAGAACGACGGAATTCTTTTGGAAAATTTCTAGAGATTCTTTTCGGAATGTTCTTTTTTTTTCTTTCTTTTCTTTAATTTCCTAGCACGAGAGAAATCTGCCGCTGGTGTATGCATTCATTCTGGGTCACTTCGATCTACACGTGTATTCCGACTGTGTATTCCACTTTGCGGTGTAAAGAAAAACTTAAACTTGCGTTTCTCTTCGCCTCGTCGCCACTCACCTCACCCTTCACCCACGGAGACTGTGCTTCGTATTTGAACGAAGGAAACCAGGTTTCCACGCGCGAACTGAGATACTCTAGATAAAATTACATATATCATATCATTCTTACATATCACATTATCGATGGCGCAGGGAATCGAAAGAATATGTTACGAAAAGACTCCCCCAACGACTCTCTCGAAAGAGAATTTCACTTTCATCCCTAAAGAGATATAACTAAGTAAAACGAGACGAAACGAATGCGACGTTGTTGCTTTTTAACTCGAGTCTCTGTGGACCAGTCGCTGACTCGATCTATCGATACAGAAAAAAAAAAAAAAAAAAAAAGAAACCCATGAGAACATCATCCGACATGAAGAAGAACGCGATAACGCCTATCTCGATGCCTCCCTCGAACTCACGTTCTTTTGCACCTTTGCAGAGGCGAGCCTAAGGGCGTGTAAAGCCCCTCACGGGGTCGTAGACACCCCAGAGTCCAAGGACGAGCTTGGCCGTGGCCGGCCACCGCAGCAGCCGCTCGCTGCTTATCGCGCGAATGATTAGGACCGCATGATTAATAACACGAGCCGAGACGGAGATCGTAAGACAAAAATCATCAACAAGACTCTCGACACTCTCTTTCTGTCTCTCTTTCTCTCTCTATATATATATATATCTCTCTTTTCTTACATATCTTTCTTTGTCTTTAAAGATCTGTCCCCCTTTTAGCAGCGCTTCCTATACTTTCCAGCGATCTATCTCAACTTTCACGTATTTGTTTCGCGAAATTTTATTTCGATGCGTTATCGTAATTTTAAAAGATACTTTAAATGATAAAAAATCGCGTTAACATTTTAAATTGAACTTTTTGCTATAAAAGTGCTATATTTAATGGGAGGATCGATGACAATTGATTTGCTTCATTAGACTTGATTGTATATCACATTTATTTTTAATGCGGAAAACGTAGGAAAGTGCGACTAAAAAGAACAGATCTTCTATGGTTCTGTGCACGATCAAGCTTGATGGCACGTGGGATAAGTTGGATACACAGATTGGATTCGCTTTTACGCGAACTTGTAGCAATGTGCCCACTCGCTCTTATTATATAACAAGTCTTTTTTTTTATAATTGTGATTTGTATTTCAACGAACACATAGCGTATGGAAGTGAAAAAACTTAAAAAGAATTTCTATTAATATTTTTAGAGGAGTAATATACGCATACCTAGAAGAGATAAAAAGAGAATTTTCCGCAAGAATTTCTAAGAGATATTTTAAGATTAAAACGGTTGAATGAAATGTTTCCACTTACGAAATTAAAAATTAAATTTCTCTTTTTCTAATAGTTAATCTTCCACTACGATAATGAAAAGTTTATATCACAACGTTATAATGAAGAAATCTTTCGAAAGGAAGAACTAATTTCAATGACAATTAAAAAAAATCTTAAATACGTTTCTTGCTAGTAATTATTTACATACTTTTAGAAAAAGTTTAACATTTTTTTTTATAGAACTCGATATATTTTTATGATATGTTCCTTTTAGTCAGCTGTCTTGTTCTTTAAATGATTTCAGTTGTTATTTGCTTTAATGCTTTAGTTTTCTTAGTTAGATAATTGCTTCAAGTACTGAGTTGGTGAAGCCATCACTGACACAAGGAAAATGCGATTGAACGGCAAGGAAAGTTAGACTGTTGAGGGGAGGCGAATTATTATACGTACGAGTGCGTCATTAAAAGATACATCACGCCGATCACTGTCATTCACGCTCATACTTGCTTATAATCATCACGTCATTGTGCTTAACGCGTTTCTCGCGCTGGCTCTCGGTGACGATGACGGAGGAAAGTGAGAACGAATTCTCTCTTGTTCCATGTAACATTACTACACAAAATCATTTAGTATCATTCATCATGTCGCACCAAAGTAATAAACATCATCATTTTCCATTTAATGCAAATTGGTAGACAGACTCAAGAAGAAGAGCTCGCTTTAAAATCGTGTTAAAATTCACACTCTGAAAATATGAAAATTAGGTGTTGCAAAGAGCGCTGCATGGAAATTTTGCAAGAATAAAATAATCCGCTTGAAAATACGCATATCTTTGCTTTTTATAAAATCTAACACGATTTTGAGATGAGCCCTTCAGTTCAATCACGATCGTTCTCCAACCTCTCTCATCGTCTCTCCTATCCCTCCATCTTGTCGTACTTGTATTGATAAAGGCAATCGATCTGACTTGTCGCAGAGTCAGCTAAGAGCGTGATGGACGTTCAGCAGCCCGCCTCCCCCTCCGGGAGCTGCGGTTGTCGCCGCCGCAGCTGCGTCGTCCTCGTCGTTGATGCCACGCGGTGGCGTCCAGCCGCGTCACCGTAGGGTGTCTTTCGACAATGCCCAAGACTCCACTAACGGCAGCTCGGCTGCCATGGACAAGGTAGTGCGGTGCCGTAACAACAAGTGCGGTAACTCGACCACCCTGGCAGAAGCGAGGAGGACCTATAAGAGCTGCCACAATTGCACCTGCCTATACTGTTCGCGCGAATGTCGAAGAGCTCACTGGCAACGTCATCGCAGGACCTGCCTTCATTCGCGAGCCGGCAGTCTCTGCCGCCAGGTACTGTCCTCGGCGAAAGAGGACCCGGCCACCCTGAAGCACATCTCCGCCCTTGCCAGACGGGGCTACGCCGGTCACGGTCGCGGCGCGGTCAAGTGCTTCTTCTCGAGCCCCGAAGCGGCCGAGCGTTTCGTCGGCAACGGCTTCGCCGACCTTGGCGAGCCCACCTACGTGCGTTGGTCAGACTTACTCCCGGGCGAGATGGGCGCCGAGCTCTACGCCGAACTGATGCGCCTCTGTAAGACGTACAATCCGGAAACGCGGCTAGTGCTCTACGTGGCGGTGTGCGTGGTCAGCGAAGTGCCGACTAGCGGCGCGGTCAGATGGGAACGGCAATTGGTATCCAGGTGTGCGAAGATCAGACTCGACGGGGCGGCTAAGCAGCATGCTTCCTCCTCCTCGGCGTCTCCGCAGGCCAGGAGGAGACTCTCACAACAAGCACCTGCGTCTCCCTGTAACATCACTAGAGAGATGGACTCGCCTGAGACCCTAGTCTTGACATCATTACCCGGTAACAACGGTCAGAACACGCCACGAAAAGCGCGAGAGATCAGCTTCACTAATATTCAACGGCAGCTCAGGCTCAGAGGAGTCTCCTTGAGGAGACACTTTCCCCAGGTATACCGGAAACTTTGTTCTTACGTGGACGGCTCGGTGGACAAATTCGCCCCGGTGACCATCTATCCCAGAGATCAGGCGTCCGGTAAGAGCTTCATGTGTATCATCATGCTGGATGCGGAGCCTGAACGTCTTCAACTATTGCCCACGGATTCGTCTAGGGTGAGAACAGTGGACATCAGCGTGGAGCAAGAGTGAGAGCCATGTTCGGGTAGAACGAGATTCAAGAATCGGGATAGCTCAAGACACGTCGCTCAGGATTTTCCTCAGGTTCACGGGGAGACGGTCAGAAACGTCTTCGTAGACGGAATTCTTCAAGATGAAAACTACTGACGTCGGCCAGTGGCAGAGCAAGAGCGAAGATGACATTTGAAGAAATGATCAGGAGTATCACAGGAGATCGCAAGGGATTTGCTCAGAATTTTCCTAAAGTTCTAGAGAAAAAGATCGAAGATGGCTACTGACGAATGCCTTCAGAGATTGAAGACGACTTCATCAATCAGTGGAGTAAACTTCGATAATGTAAAAGTTTAAAAGGTATCCTAATTTCATCGGATATCTTTTGAATGTTTATATTGTCTGTGTGAAAGAATGTTTAGGTAGAAGAGTATTTAGATGAAAATGCCGACGGAAGTCTAGATGGATCTAGAAAGCTCAACACATTTGAGCTCACAGACTTGTATGATTTCACACGCAGGACACGCATACAAAGACTTTTTCTATCTTTCCTTCTAGAGAAAAAAGAAATCGAACGCACGAAAAACGATAAGTATTACTTTGTTCATACCCTCTTTTTCGATACCCTAAGTATCGCGATCGTATGAAGGCAATTCTCCATTATTTCAGACATCCAGATTTAGTCGTTGCTGTATGAGAGATTTATTATAATCGTTCGCCAGTATAAGTCTTATTGAAGAATTATTAACGATCCTTTCAATCCAAAATATATGTGATCGATAACTTTTAAAGAAAATATTTGAAGAAAATTAAATAAATATTTTCACGCGTTTGTTAGTATATTACAACGATTTGATAAATCAAGTAAAATAGTCTATACATAGTCATGTTTCTTTAGCGATTCTTTTGAAGGGATTGAAAGGATCGTTACGTCAGTGACGATTTCAAGATTCTCGGCGGATGGAACGGAAAGTAAGATTTAGAGTACGTTGTTGTCTCTTCGTTCAACTTTGCATCGTTTAAATATTTTATCGTATATATATATATTATATGTAAAGAGGCGAGAAACATTTTTTCTCAGCGGATACATTCACGATCGATCGCTACGGAAGTTTCGCTTAGAGTCCGACTTTACCAGAGACGGAAATCATACAATATCGAGCCTCGAAAGGGAATATATATTTCAAGAGTTATATTGTATATTTTAATTTGTTCATGCAAATGTCATTATTATAATTATGACCGCGGAATGCCTGCCTTACTTACCGGCATGTAAATATGATTCCCGTCGTTATTAATCGGATTAATTTAATAATACGAACGTAATCACGAGGTTCTTTTGATCCACATTCGCCCCCCCCCCCCTTCTTTAAACGCAAAATAGAAAAAAAAAAGATAAACCCGTCTCGGAGATGCGGTATCAAAGATTTTGCCACAAGTATCGTTCACGTTCATGACATCGTGCCAAATGAGAAAAGCGTGATAAAAGTCGCGAAAAGCAAACTTTCGGAACGCAGAACATCGTCACTTTTTCGATATAAACTTCTAATCTCGAGGGAACGCGCCACGCGTACAATTTCGGTTAAAAACGGCGAAAAGTTTTCCCGCGGATCAATGAATCGCCAATTTTACTAGTAAACGTTTAATAGTAAACGTAGCTAGGTCGAGTTGCATCACAAGTTACGACGTTACGAAAGGCTGATCTCTTTCCAGCGGAAAAAGAAGAAGGATGATCGATAACGGTGCCAATGATAAGGAGAAACTTACATCATTACTTTGTATAGCAATGTAAAAACGTACCGAGAGAGAGAGAAGGGAAACTTGCAATCCGAAATTACGCGAGTGTCGCGGTGTCATCGAGTGACGATTAATCAAGCAATCGACGATGCTTCGGTGATTCATAATTTAATAGATAATTAATGGGGGGAGAGAAATCGCTAACGAAGGAACGAAGGGCGGAAGCGCGATTTCCTACGCTAGTAGGTAGAAGTCGATACCCATTTTTATCGGTGACAATGCAATTTTTATCGACGACGAAACACGATAGAAAGTAAATGGAACCAAAAGAGGATGCATCGCAGTGCCAATAATAAAATGCCATCGATATTTCTATAATCGACGAGGAATATTCTATTCGCTGTCGAGGTATTAAAAGACGACAACTTATATGTTCTGCATACACCGATCATGATGATCCTTACGATTATTGATTTCGATTAACCGGATTCTTTTGTATGCATAGCGAGAGCATCGAGTTATTATACAACGTTTAATCGTTAACATCTGTTACATTATCAAGCTTGCGACCAATGTTGATCCCTCATTTTACGTTTGTATATAGCGCTATTAAAGGGATATATACATATAGGAAAGATAAATTAGGGGTAAGAGAGCGACTTCGCTAGCGAGAGAGGAGATTAAAGAAATCGATCAAAATTCGAAAGTAGGCGGCTTACCGAAGATCAGTCCGTTACATCCTCGATATAGTTCCTTTTCCTATCTCTATTACGCGACCGATTATTGCGACTTCATTATACAGGCTGTATAATAAAGCGTATTGATTTCGACGCTTTGCGATACATCTTGAATAAATATATTTATATATCCATTCCGCTCTAGAAATATATAAGGATCAGTGAGGATACATCGGTTGGAAAAAAAATACTCAATTTCGTTATTACTAAAGATACAGCGTGTTCGTGAGAGATTTTGTATTAGACAAAATTGTTTTTATCTATAAAGAAAAGTTTCTGTATTAGAAAGTTTATTGGAAAACAAACGATTAAGATTTTATATTATTTACACTTTTTACACTGATTTCGAAGAAAAATCAAGAATGTTTAATTGTCGAATGCTTAATTAGTTATCATAAATTCATCAAATATTTTAGTCTCACCGGAAATGTCTGTTGTAGAAATTAAATAATTACTTAGCAATGATAAGTAGAAACTCTACGGACGTTCTGTATCTTTTCGACCGATTTGCGAGAAAGCTGTTGCTCGACGTTGACTATAACTAATCAAGACGAGAGAGCTAATCCGTAAAAGAAAGAAAGAAAAAAAAAAATTAAACAATCCAATTGATCAAACGAGCAATCAGCCCACGCATAGTCACTCTAAAGTCTAAAGATATCGTTTCAGCGTCTATTTATCGGTGCTACCAGAATGTGCTATCATTGTTTTCGCATCTGTGTATGTCTCGATTTTTCAAATAAAATGTTAATTTTATTACATAAGCCCACGGTGTGAATGCCCTAACCAAAACAATTTGAAACATGATCGAAACTGAATAAAATATAATAGAAGGTATAATGACAATTTTTTTAATTTGTGGATCAAAATAAAAAAAAATAGCAGTACGTTAATAAACGATTGAAAAACACTTTTCGATCTACACTGAGATCACTGCCGATTCAAAGGAAGTGACTTTCTTCGACAATGAAAACCTGGAGTGGAGGATTTACGAAATTTTTTTGATTTATTTGGCTTTGTACAGATTTGCTACAAATTTATTATTATTAATAATACCATCGTATATTTGTAACGGTGTGGGTAAATGACGTTCTTGCAGCCTAGATGGTTCTCTCGCGAGTCCCGGAGACCGATTTGAGCCCCCAGACCGTTCTCCGTCTTCAAATCGTTATAGGATTCCTTTCCCTCATCTCTCTCAGATATTACCGATCCCGATCGATCCCGACGACCGTTTCTCGAATATATATATTTTTATCACGAGCATACACTTCATAACTTCATAGTTTTACATAAGCTTTGGAATACCCGTGGACATTAGGTACACAACGGCTTTACAATAATTTAGTTTTTACGGGAAACCCTTGCGGAAAGCGCGGTTGAGACGAATGACAATTATATTTATTTCGTTCATATACAAACTCGCACGATATCGAAAAGCTTACATTAAAAAAAAAAGAATCCCATTTCGCCTTTCCCCTCTTTCCTCCCTCTCTCTTCTCCCTAAAAAAACCTCCGATAAATACTGTGTCGTAAATTGGCGAGATAGCTAAGAATATCCTTTACGTCTAAGTGTCCTTATGTCTAGTTTCGATCTGCACCGAAGCTTCTGTAACTCTTAACGAGTATTATTATCGTTACGTTGTCTTTTTTATCATATATTATACTTGCGCAACATAACAATGTAACGATAATGACGCTGTCATTAAGAATTACAGAATCCGCTGCGCGCTATTTGCGCGTATACTGGATGCGCCAACATCTTCGTGAAAGTGGTAATATTCTGACAAATTTTGTGATCCAAAAATATTGAAAAAATATATAAGAAATAAAAGTTCTATCTTTTTTTTTTTAAATAGAGCATTTGGCGCATCCTGTACGCAAAATAAGAATTATTCAAACAAAAAGTAGCATCTCTGACGTGAAGTACAATTTATCTAGGAAGCTAAACGATATCATCCCACTCCTGTCATTATCGAATTACTTCCGCGATTGTGAAATGAATAATGTAATGAGTACAATTTGTTCGTGAAATGCTTCTGGCTCTCACGAGGAAGTTGATCGCTGTACAGGAATAATATTAGATTTATCTAAATCAGAAATCAAAGTTGATTTGATTAGCCTATGGAAATCGCGTGCGCGATCTTCCTTATTATTTTTAAATCGCTTGTTCTACTTCGTCCAATTCCAAATAAATTAAACTTAAGCTCGGACTGTCGGGCACTTCGCTTTCCGTCTCAACGAGTCTCGTTGATTATTGTTATATTGTAATTATAACTCCCACGTTCAAAGCACTCACGTAAATGTACACACGTCATTGCCGATGATTCGCATATTATTTTCCCTCTCAATACATTTTATGTAATTATGCTTATTCGATTCGAGCCGATCGAACAATGTGATACAAATTAAACTTTATAAAATTAAAAAGATATACGTATAAAGCACAAACTTTACAGAAAAAAACTTTCTGACAAACTTAAAATCGACTACTATCTTCTAAGAAAATTTTAAAAAATAATCACGGGTGAAATTTCTTCGTCCAACGTTCTTCTAAGCAAACTTTTCGAGTGTCCATTTACCTGGTTCAACAGAATCGCCCGTCCCATTTTCGCATTACTTACAGAAGATTTGTAGTACGTACAAGAAAATTTACAGATCTTACTCTCAAGGAAATAGCGGAGGTAGCGGAGAAAAAAACACTCGTCTTCCTCACCACCGCCGTGAAACTTTGCAGTAAAATTACCGCGACCGATATTTTTTTATAATATTCTATAATATATATATATATATATTTATATATAATTATATATTTATCTGTGTATACATATATATATATATACATATATATTTAAATATATGTAGATATACATATACGTACCGACTTATCTAGAATCGTCGTCGTCGTCGTGTTTCGCCAACATCGATGCAAAATAAATCACAATCGTATTTCTTCCTCCCCGTTTACCCTCCGATTGGCAACTGTGTTCTTGCGCAGTTAACAATATATTGCATTGCATGCGCATCTTTTCTCTTGTTTTCTTCCCCATCGAGTTATACGCTAATGAATACGCTAAAAAATATTAATCCTCTCTCACGTTTATCCCGTTCTATGTTTAACAAAGTATTTTGGTTTCTTGACACGACGTGGCGAAAGTAATCATCCTATTTAAGCATAAAAAAAAGATTCTCTTAAAAAATGAAGATATTTATCGCATAATACAGCAATGATGCATGCAACAATATATCATATGAAACGGTTTGATAAAAGAGAAATGCGGAAATAGAAGAAATACAATGTATCCGCAAAAATAACGTGATTATTTTCGCATCGTCTTGCGTATTCCTATCAGCGACCGTAACATGGAAGATTACGACTTGAAAACGGCGAAGGATAAGAAAATTCCGGGAGGACTCTCGCGACAAGAATACGAAAGGAGCTTCGATATTAAGGTTTCTATCTTACAGTCTCGTTCGAGAGTACCCAGCTCTGCGCCTTTTGGTTTAACTCGCGTCATCCTGTCGATAGTGTACGCTTTTAACGCGGAGCGCTCATCTCTATGGGGTAAGTAGAGACGCTTATATATTATTATTATTATTACTATTATCTTTATATTATTTATTTATGTGTATGTATGTGTGTTGCGTGTGTATGTGTGTGAGTGAACGATCGCCATGCATCATCGTACAGCATCGTTATGGAATGTGCCGGGAAGGAAGTTCTACCTGGTTCTACCTGGTGTCACGACTTTGGCAAGTCGATGTTCACTTTCTCTGTGTGCGCATATTTTTGCCGACAGTTTGAACGCCTCGTAACATTTTTACACACCATTATTATCAGAATTATAATATAACTCGTTTCGAATATTGATACGTATATAATATTATATACATATATATATATATATATATATATATATATATATATATATATATATATGTATATAATATTATATACGTATCAATATTCGCAATATTAATATCTAAACTGTGATCTTTGAGATGGCCATACAAGTCGGAAATATGCAGAAGATATTTTAATTTGAAGCGTACTATTTTAAGGAGACTATAAACATGGCGTTCAACCTGTCAGTTGCTTCTAGGATTTTCCTGTCGTTTCAGAAAATCCTATAACTTGGATCTACGAATTACACTATTAACTAGTGCTTGATCTTCGCATTGTGTTTTTCTTACGAGCTCACGAGTGCTCCATTCGCTGCACTCAAAACTCGAATCGCGATTTGGCTAAACTACATTCGTAATTAAATTGATCGCAATTAGCATGTCTTCGAGAAAGTTCTAAGTGTGATTAAACTAAACGATGCTATTGCTTTGTCGACTGGCTGACCAGTCAAGTCAATATTGCAGAATAACTTGTGAGACAAAAGTACGATAGCATAATTGACGATCCTATAAAATTGTCGAAACTCAAACACGTCTTTCAAGAATTCTTTTTTCAAAAATTTAACTTCTAATGTTTAATTTTCTATTGTTTTCGAATAATATTTTATGTTCTTTTTGCAAAATGAATTTCTTAACACAAAAGATTAACACAGGATAATGACATCAAGAAAATATGATATCCGTATCATTTCAATTTTTCTCGTATTAATAATGCAATGAAAGGTGCGAACAATTATCTCCATTAATGAAGTTTACGATGTCTTTGTTTGGCGAGCGATAATAAATTAAGATTTTACCTGTAAATCTCCATAACGAATAATTTCCGTTAAGAGGATTATATTATATATAATTATGCTTTTATAATTCAGAATTTACTTCGATTTTATCTTGGAAATTCGTAAATTCTAAATATATAATACAATGTTTAAAGCGCGCGAACGTTTTGTAATTCCTCGGAAACGAGATATCGGTCACGGAGATACGAGAAAACAAACGAAATAGATCGGCTCGCTACAGCGCTGGAGAACGTTATGGTGGCGTCGAAGCATCAAAATGAATTAATCGTCGGTCGTTTCTCTAAGAGGCAGTAACGGCAGCGGATGATAGAGAGTTGGGTCACGCCAGATTACTCTCCTGCTCGCCCCATCCTTCGCTATCGCATTCGCTTTCTGATGCCGAATCGCTGTCACTGAACTCAACGGCGACGCGACGCGCCAGAATGGATGCGACGTCATTGAGTGCATTCACGCGCTCCACCTCTTTCTGTTCAATCTTCTCTACCTTGCGTAGTTTTATGCCTGAGAAATAATTGTCTCGGATAAAATAATATTACTTTCAATTAATGTAGAATTACTCGGTAACTAAGATTTTCCAAAATGCTTCTAAGCTTTATTCTTTTTTGAGTTATTTAAAAATCATAAAATATAGGTATAATTTACCATCGCGAATCGCCTTGAGCAAATCATTTCGCGGGTCGACCAATGGGATATTCGGGTTGACCGGTTTCCTTAGCTGGCCGTCTACAATGCTCTTCAGAGGTTTTAGTTTTGGCGGATTGGTCGCAATCATCTTCGCGATATCGCCATTTGTTAGCGGCAATGGCGCCGTAGGTCCATTAGCGACCGGTGGAGGAGGCGGTGGTGGTGGAGGTGGCGGGATGTTACATGGAGGTGAGATGGGTCTTGGTGGAGTAGGATCTGGAGTGGGAGGAGGTGGTGGAAGATCCTGGGGTGCTGGATCTGTCTCATCCGTACCCAATTGGCCTGAATGGTTCGGTGGCGTCGGTGTCGAACGTTGACTTGGTAGAGGACTATCCGATCGACTTCCGCTCCTGTTTAGCAAGTGCGGTGGTATGGAACCTGAAATATTGACAATAAGTTGTACAATTAAGTTGTTACACTTCTTATCTTTTAAAAATAATTAAAAATAATTGTAATATATATTAATAATTATTTTATTATATATGTTGAGAAGAGATAGTGTCTCAAATACAATTATGCTGTAAATTAAAAATAATAGTTAACAAATGTACCGTTCATGGAAGGAGGAGACATGGTTTCTCCTGGTGGCGGAGGTGGCGGCGGCAGGGTATCCCTGCCGGTGCTCATGGATCTTCCCCTAGTTGGAGTGTTGTTGGCGGATGCCACTGTGGGCGTGGAATTGCTGGAAGCGTTGCTCGGCGGCGCCGGTGGTGGCTGCGATGGCCGTGACCTGCCACCCCGACTCGGAGTACTCTGACCACCAGGACTCTGATACGCATCGCTACCGATCGGTGCCTGACCAGAGGCGTAATGCGAACCGTATGGATTCTCATCGTAGCCCTGAGTCATATAGTTCGTTCCCCTATAACGAGAGAAAATTGTTAATTACGCGTAAAGACATAAATCTGTAAATTCTACAGCATAAAAGAAGTCCACAGTATTAGGAAAATAAAGTAGAAGCACAGAATGAAAAGTATTCTGATTATTAGTATATATTTTTGATATCTATTATTTAGAATTATCAATAGATGCTGCTCTTCTGGGGGGTAGCTTCGTCGCAATTCGATGCTGTTGGGCCTAGGTGGCCTGGGATCCGTCATTACCATTCCCAGTAACGCATCATCGGGCTGCACATTGTGTGGCGCCCTGTACTGCACCGCTTGCGTTGGCATGATATATTCGCCATGGCCAACGGCCAGTTGCCGTTGTCGTTCCCTCGTATTATGTGGTTGCCTCACACGCTTCTTATGCCTGCCACCACCTCCACCGCCACCCTCATTCCGAGGCCTGTGCGGCTGTTTCGCGAAGAAAAATATGATTTAATATGCATGACGTGAAAGAGACAACGAACAAGGTGCATCGCATGTAAGTCAAGCACAATCGGTTTAATTCAAGAACATCCCGACGATTGATCCAGTGACTGGGGACATTTTTTAAATAAATTTTAGAGTTGCAATTGGATAAAAAAAGAAGTTATTTTGAAGTTATTTAAAAACGATATCATTTCTAAACCAAATCAGAATTTACTGGATCAATAGTTAAGTAGGACATAAATGTATATGTGTAAAAAAAAATAAAAGTGGAGCCTCACAAAATTATCACTTATTAATTTTGCAACAAAAATCAATTCATCGTCATGAGAAAAAAAGAGAAATATTCTTTTGTTCACGGCAACACTTTTATTTTCTACGTAACACATGGTAAAGTGGAGATGAGATAATCCTGAAATGAACGATGAGACGATTAAGATCGTGAGGGTATCGGTGTCGATCGAAGATGAATCAGTGGATGATGAGTATAACGCATTTCTAAAAAGTACATTCAAAACTTGCATGAAAATTGCAAAGAACAACATTACATAAGTGATCCACAAAATGACGGTAGGTGTGAGAGATTTGTTTCGAGTATCAAAAAACACAACTCAGTTTTCGGAAAGGATAGGAAGGACTTCGAGTCAAGATCAGGCCCTGCGTAGATGGAATCTTTGCTCCCTTTCTTCTCGATCTCGTCATCAAGAAAGTCGACAAACTTAGGTTTCGACAAGGAAGTCTATTCGTATTCGATCTACGCAAAGTGACATGTCGCCACTGAGAAAACGTGGCTATTAGCATAACTACAACTTCGAGAAAGCGAGCATCTAGCATCAGTCTCTATATCAGCGCGCAAAAAGGTCGGTTAATGAAAGAAAAACCACAAAGAGGGTGATTATGTGATGAGAGTGAAGTGGCGTTCGATCGATTCACTGAAATACTATTGGATGTTTCGTAAGAGGGATAAGAGAGATTAAAAAGAAACTACAAAGATCCAAACCATCGACTTGCCTCTCTGAACGGTTCGGCATATTCAGACTCGCTCTACAACGAAGGGGACAGTAATTCAATAGTTAGAATCGCAGTATTAGACAGGTTAAATAATCATAAGAATCTATTTTGGTCTATAAATTCGCGCACCTCGATAACTTCAAAGATCAAGGATCAATTAAATTTGATTGATTCATAAAAAGATTCAGAAAATGATACAGTATACTGATACAATATAATGAGACAATACGGATGTTAAATAATATAGTGGTTATCGAGATGCATTTTTGAATGCATTATCCTGCAAGAATTCCTACCTTCTTTCCTCGATCATGTAGTTTCTTTTCCGTGTCTTTGAGCATTTCCTGACTCCACAGATCAAAGAAGTAATTTGGATCTGTGTAGAACTTCAAACCGTCCTTGCCATCCTCCCTGAAGTAATAATTAATGTCTCAGTTATTACCACATTAAACTATTTAAATAGATGAAAATTAACTGACGCCGCTAATTACCTGTAAATATTAAGCTTATCTAGGGGCGGTGGCGTGTCACATTGGTGATACGTTTCGAGCATTGCCGTCGGCATGGTGTCCCTAGAGACGACTTGCTGATCAAACACCACGGAACTCTTGAAGGCTTTCCTCATGTGTATATCTTGCAATGAGACTGCACAGAAAATAAGAAGAAATTCTAAACATCATTTAAATCTTCACCTTCATAACTTTATTATCTTTCTCTTTTATTTTAATTATTTCGTATCACAGTTAGCTGCGCGAATTGAAACAAGCACGTACCTTCCTCTACATTACTATCCAATTGGGTGACTTTGACGGCCAAACGATCTATCCTAGCCTGCAGGGAATTCGCTCGATCACTCAATCCGTGCGCTTCTCTCGCCAGCTCGCCGAAGAGATCCTCGGCGTGCCTCGATAGGCTAGATAGTTGTCTGATAGTGTTGGCCAAGGTGCCATTGGTAGCTGCCTCGAGTTCCGATGGCAGCGGGAAGTCCTCAGGGATGGTACCACGTGCTACGTGCACAGGCTCCACCAATCGCTTCGGAAGTGGCATTTTCAACTTGCCGGCTTGTACCTCCTGATTCCTCTTCGCAGTAATTCACTCACCGCTCTCTCGAGACCTAAAATCATCGATTATCATCAAAAATCCATTATCAAAGCCCAAATATCTTCGACAAATTACCAGAATCTAAATATAATTCGATAATAATTACATGTACCGCTTAGGTAGCTGTAACTTTATGATATAAGAAATATTTCAAAAAATTTTGTATATCAATAAAATAACATAAATGTAATAATAATAAATATATTATTTAAAAAAAAAAGTATAACACAAAGTTTTTAGACTACACCAATAGAAAAAACAAACACCTTATATAAAATGTTATATTTTATTTTTCAAAGTAAGTCCTTTGTGACATGCTTATGCTTTATGCATCTTTGATACAAAACCTTGAAACATCTTTTAAAGTTTATAGTTGAAATGCTATTTTTAGAGCACTTGTCATATTCTTCTCTCTGAAAAAGTTTACCTTTTATAATGTTTTTGCACTTTGGGAACAGCACAAAATCCGAGAGAGTTAGAGCATACCAAGAAAATTGCATAACAACGTTCCTGTACAAGGGAATAATATCGTAAAACAGCGAAACAGAGAAAGGAGTTGTTATTGAGATTAGTCACCCACTTTATTCATCGGAATTTGATCCTTTTGGATTTCATGCTATTCTCAAAGTGCAAAAAATATGATAAAAGATAAATATTTTCGATGTCGAGGAATATTTAAAGGAATATGACAAATATTCTGAATAACATTCCAACTATATGGAATAAAGGAAAATGACTTCAAAATAAGTTTCGAAGCTATGTATCAAAGAAGATTACTTTAAAAGATAAAATATAACATTTTGTTATCTGATATGTCTGTACTTTTGTATTGCTACAGTCCGAGAATTTCATTGTCAGACCACACATTTTCAAAAATATAGCAGTAATATTTTCATCAACAATATCCATTAATTTCGAATAATCCAACGAGATTTTATTGCATTCGTAATAATATCGTTTCAAATGCGTTTGAGAACCAGATAAATTTTTTTCTGCATAAATTTGAATTATTCAAGGTGTGATATTCACGAATAATTATAGAGAAAAGTTCAATAATGTGAAGCACTCGTGGCTTCAAATTCCGAGGGCAGAGCCCCTAACAAGATGAATGTTTGATCTATCTAGGGACATCCCTTTGACCCAACCCTTGTTACATCCGGCAATATGCAAACAGCGGGAGAGATTGAGTGAAATAAATTACGAGAATTACCCAAATCTTAGATATAGTCATAAATACATGAAATACATGAAATTTAATTTGAAAAATTCTTATCAATTCTTATCGTTTATTTTTTTCTCTTATCTTGTTGGTTCATCATAATTTTCCACGATTCTCATAAGTGTACGTTGTGCGATGGATTTCGCATACACAACGCTACACACACATTACGTAATCGCGGTCACAAGTGATAACGATAATATCTTATCGCATGCTGACTGCTATTAGCAAGGTGACTGTATTGGTCACTGTTTTTTTTCCGGCCGCGAGTCTGCGAGTAACATAAATGCAATTTTTCTGCCGATACGTGATGTAATCGATTATTAATTCGTCATTAAATTAAATTACACGTGATTATTAAAAAAAATTAGATTTAAGAGCTATTTATTTGTGTTACAACTATAATAATAATTACGTCAAATTATTTTAAGTTTTATAAATTTTAAGTTTAAAGAATCTCATTTATATATGTAATAATTATATTTCATAATTGCTTATTGATATATCCTTCCTGATTTCGTGAAATCAAAGTGAGGTTTATTTTTTTATGAGTTCTACTTTCAGAATGACGAAGTAATGCAGCAGGCAACGCCGACATAATATCGATATAATGGCCATCAACAAACATCGTTTGAACTATCTATCAGGGTCAAGAATATGACCGTGACCAAACACGATGACTTTAACGGTGACGACAAAGTCGCGGCAACATGCATATCGCTATTGTACCTCCTATTAGCAATTAGCTGCCATAAAACGAGCGAATAGAGCTATACCGGATGTTGCACCTGCGAAGAAGAGAACTGGAAAACACTTCCTACAACAGCTAATAATATCCTTTTGAAAGTAGTCCAAGTACAACCCACTTATTTTTCTCTCTTTCGCATCTCATTATTAATTCCTATATCAAATTTATTTATCAATCATGAAAAAATTACGCTGTGTTGAATCTCAATATTTAAAAAATTACAGATGTAACTGTATTACACTTATAATAACACTTTTATTCAAACACAATTGTAAAAGTCATTGACATGTCATCTTGAAACTCCGATAATAATAATTCATTCGGAAATAATATCCGAGAATAATAATTCATTAAAGAAAAAGAATAATAATAATTCAATAAAAGACTATAAGCCATTTAAAACTGTTACGTTATTTATAAATCTCGCAATAGGTGATATCGAAAACAATATAATGCCACGGTCGATTCTACTGGTGCAGATCAATCGACCATGTAGGCACGACCGTGAGTCACCATAGTCTTTACCCCTTGTCATGTCGATGTATCTGTATTTCATTACGGCTCCCACGCAGTCAAACAGTCATTTAGCCGTGGAACATAAACCAGACAGAGCGGGATTAATAATACGATTCATTTCGCGACCGTCGAATCGAAAAAAACCAGACCATATGATAAAATTGCATAACAACTAATTCGTTCAGCGTTACAAAATATTATATGGAATATTGAAGTATAATAATATCTCGCGAAAAATAACTATTTCCGGATTATACATGCAGATACACAATGTAAAAAACGCGAAACGCAATCTCCGTAACCAGCGAGTTGTAGTTGCGTAATTGCGATTATCAAATTTATCGCTGATTCAAACGGCTTCCCGATGTGCAATTAGAAAGTTGCAATTATATGTTAAAATATTAATATATGTATTATAAATTCGTTTCGATTAAACTAACGTCAAAGTTAAAAATTATTTCGATGATATCGCTGACATATATCGATACCGAATATATCTGTGGAAAGCTATTATAATATATTTTATCTCCGTATCAGTTCACCGTATCGACGTGCATTTAAATGCTTCCTGCTTGCTTGCTTGCTTGCTTGCTTGCTTGCTTGCTTACTAATGCAAACCAGTGCTTATGGCATTCAGATAGGTATCAGTCTGTTAAACTTAAGCATTCGTGCGCTAATAGGAATCGAGGAATCGAGTGCGGCCGAGGAGATTCTCGCGTGCGTCTCGTTGTGAATGAAACCGCAAACACGCTGGACTTGCCATGGATAAGGTATAAAGCAGTATCCTGAGGCTGAAAGGTCACTACTACGCCATGGTAGGACTTATCGAGTACTCGCTGCTGATGCTACCATCACCACCACCACTTGGCGAGTAGAAACCGGAAAGACTTACTAGCTCCTCGCAACGTGTCCGTCGGTCATCCGCGATGCATCTATTTCAGAGTTGCATTCAATCGCGACTGTATCTACAGCGACATTAACTATATCGCGATATCATCGTTCGAAGTGTCGAACAACAAATTTGACTCTTGCTAGGGAAGTCGAAATAAATAATACGTTTGTTTTCTTTGTCGCTGCACTGTACTGCACTAAAACTTTCTATCCTGTTTTCGTCAAACTTTAAATATATCTGTTTCATTTTAATTCTATAATAATTGATGCGATACGTTGTACACTCAAGTCCTTGGGTGAGATTCTTTAAACTAAATAAATAAGATTGTTTAAACTTATAAATGATCATCAGTTATGAATAATCATCAGTTGTAACAAAAAAATTTTAAATATACATAATCTACATAATCTATAATTATACACAGTGATATAGGTAATTTTATATAATCATGATGTAACACTATATATATATACAACAAGTGTATACTAATTCAGCCAAAAAAATGTAATGGTTCGAGATTTTCATCGCGAATTTCATTCAAGATCTTGTTCCTGAATTGTGTTTTAAAATTTATATAATTATAACAAATGTGGTTTATATTTGATGTTTAATATATAATTACATTAATAAATAATTTAATAAAAATTACAAATATCCATAAAATACAAAATTTACATAAATCTGACATTAAATTCATCGGTCAATGTCAGATTTATATAAATTTTGTATTTTATGAATATTTGTAATGTTTACTGAAGATGGCCAGATTGTGGCCGAAACGTCTAAATTATTTATTAATGTAATTATATATTAAACATCACAAAGAGAATATCTTGTGCTGTGATTTTATGCTCTTCTTTTTATTAAGTTTTAAAATTTATTTTATCAATGACTACACATGTAAAAAAATAAAAAATTATTTAAATAGTAAAAGTAATCCATATTTTTCCATGGAAAGCTCATCAGCTCAAAGAAGAAATTTCTTTACATCTCTTAAAAAAATCGCGCATGAATCACGTGTAGCTTTTAGAGTCGTCACGGTCTGGTAAATATCCTCGCAACACACAGTAAGTGTCTATCTGTAATGCCAATAAATTGTCGAAGGAGTTTTTCAATGGCTTGTAATAAAATAAACCGAATTGCTCAATCTGTTTTAAATTCGCTCGACAATGGTAAACGACAAGTGCCAAGACGCGGCGCTGATTCCACCGATTATTCACACTCGTTCGCGGTTGCATCCTGGTGCACACGTGCGACTGTTAGAGCAGAAGAGAATGCACATGTCGACCATATGGTCACGCATAAAACAAGTTCGTGTACGCAAGAAGTACAAGGTCACTACTCCCTGCGCACGAATCGATGCAATATTCTGTAACTTTAACAGATATCTCTCTGAGATCTATCACTCGCTCCCTTCCCGCTTGCCTCGTGCGCGAAGGAAAAGAGTTGCCCTTTAATTTATCATCACAAAGTTATCCTCACCTTTTTTCAGGAAATTTTCTTAAAAACGATGAATATTTAACGTCAAAAATAATATCAATTTATAAAATAAATCGGTGAAAAATGTAAAAAAGCCCATCAGAGCCTACATCAGCTGTTCGGATGCACAGAAAATTCTTTATTTTCGTGTGAAATGTAACAAAACGAATAAAATATACGTTTCGATCCCAATTCAGGTCTTATCAATATAAAATATAAATCGGAATTACATAAATAATGCAAATTTCAAGTTGAAACATTTACACGAAAATAAAGAATTTTCTGTGCATTCGAACAGCCGATGTAGGCTCTGATGGACTTTTTTCACTGATAGATTCTTTCGAGCCTCACTTTATATATTTGTTTATAAAATAAGTGTATAAAATTACTAACTATAATATAAAAGAAAAATGATAATTGCTGCTTTTATTTCCTGCTATTATTTTTCCTAGTTTCTATTTTCGTCTCGCACTATTATTTACACCGTCACTTCATAAAATCTCGCGCAGTGTGGAACAGTCTGCGAGAAATCTCCGCGTCATTTCAGTCGTTCAGTATGTTTACCAAGGAGAAGCGCATACCGACGCATTAGAATCGAGACGATATCGAGCGATCGAATGGCGTAATCCGACTTAGGCATCGTCGCCGACAACAAAGAGTTTATGCTAATGCCACGACGTGCAGCGATTTTGCAATCGCGAGACACGTGCATCTGAGATTCCATCTTCCATCTGCGAAATGCCATTCCTTGTCTCTCAAGATTATATTAAAGGTTGTAATTTTTTAAATGAAATGCAAATCGTTCGTCGATCGATCGGCGTTGCTTTTATTAATAACATAGAGAAAACAAAAAGTTATTTACAGATTTAGTTTAAGTATATCATCCGCGACACACCACAAATATTGTGTTTCCTCTAATTTCGTAATCTCTTTAGAAATTTATTTTCAACAACCCTGATAATTTAAAAACCATACATCCGTTTTGTTATTTATAAAATAATTTCCATCGAATGTAGGCGGATTATTAGGTACGCGCGACCAATTAAAGCGTGGGAACTTGGCAAAAAGAGACGGCAGAGGAAAGAGAGAGGGTTCGTATTCGGGTCACTGATAAGGGAAGGATGTGAGTCGTTGAGATCACTAAAACGACAGGTTGAATAAATTATATCGACGTTTATGCGTTACGGGAGCAACGTGCTGAAAAGCTATGGCGCTGCTCTCGGAGATTGCCTGGTCGAGAGATATTTATATCCTGCTTGCTGTGTGTAGACACCATCACTATCTTGTATTTTGTATACGCCACGCAACTGATGGAGGTGCAGTGACCGCCAAAACTCACTCTACATTTGCGACATTACGATAAAAATATTTCTACTCTCATTATGCGACGCTCGTTTGTCACAATGTAACATTTGAACAGATATAGTATCTATCGGCTATAAATATTCGCAACATTTCATACTTTTTTAGTATTTTTTTTTTTTTAACTATGTTAAAGTGGACCAACGATTTTTATCGCGGGATATGTTTGGAACCACTTCTCTTCAGTTCGGATTAAATCTAACTAGGCCTGAAGCAGAGCTCGAGTTAACGCACCATGAACAAGCTTGAGAAGGCACGTGGGCACCTTGGAAAGGCTCTCATTTCTCATTAGTGACATTTACGTCGTTTGACAGAAAAAAAGTGTCGACATGCCGTAGTTGTAGCTTGTAGGTTGTAGCTTCCACTCGGAAAGCTCGTTTCCCTCACATAGATATGGTGAAATCTGCCAAACTTGTTATTTAATTCCAATGAGGAGACTCAGAGATTCCTTGGTTTTCGATGTCATCTTGGTTTTCAAAAGTTTTTTTATTTTAGGATTTGTCAGTCTTGCAATGAAAATTTTTAGATTCTTTAATGACATCTTAAAAAGGTTCTCTAAAGATTCATGTTCAGTCCCTAAAATCTTATAAATGATTTACTGCCATGAAACACAAGACTCCCTGGAAATTCACTACATATTTATATAAATTCAAAAATCTCCATCTCGACTTTTTTCAGAGAAAGCTTTCAAAAATTGAACTATATAAGGAAAAAAATTATGTATAACAATATTAATAGTATGAACCAATAACAGTCTAAATGAAAATAATCTTGGTCAATTTTTTATTAATTCAATGATGGTAAAACAAATAACATTTTATTAAAACAAGAACACATGGTATATTTGTTTCATTATGTAAATCAACAAAATTATTTTTAATTGTAATAATAATTCGAAATTAGACCAACGAGAATAAATCAATTAATTAAGAGAAAAATAATCTATGAATTATTTCTCTTAATTAATTGATTTATTCTTATCGGTCTAATTTCGAATTATTATTGTAATATTTATTATATATGTCTCTCTGAAAAATGACTAATTATTGCGATAAATATTGTCGAACCCTCGATAGTCAAATTTGAAGGACGCCCACAGAGAATTCGGGACATCCGGGTTTAAATACCGGCTGAGATATTTTTCACAATAAATTATTTATAGTTTTTTAAATGTTTAACATAATTTTTTTCTTTGTAGGATCTCTATCTCTCTCTCTCTCTCTCTCTTTTCTCTCTCTCTCTCTCTCTCTCTCTCTCTCACTTTAAATCTATACGATATTGCAGTTGTGCAACGACCAATAAGCGATCTAGTTTTGCCTGATAAAATCAAGCTCGATTCCGTTCGAAGCGGCTCATGATAGGTTCGCTTTTATATATTCCTTGTCGACTTAACAGCTTGATCAATATGTCTCGTGCGCGAGCAAGACAGCGAATGCAGAGGATCGATTTGCTCAGCGTCGACAATTAACGATCGGTTTGCGCCGAATCTCGATTTAACGCGCCTCGAATTTCACGCTCTCGATATCACGCTCAACATACCGTCGAGTGAAAGCAGATGATTTATACAGGGTGTTCCGAAACACTGACAAACGAAAATCATGATGCGAATCCTTGCAGTTTAATTATGTTTTCTTCCTCCTCGGATTTTTTTCAAATTTTTTTATGTTTCATGAAATCAAGCGCCAACGACTATGAGCCTTGTCGCGTTGAAGTAACTATGCCCTACGTTCATTGGATAAAGAACCCTGAGGATATTTTTGTCGACCCTCGCCCTGAACTAAATCAACGGAGAACGAGTGTCGGGGGTGCAACGCATCAGTTCCTCGATAGTGGAACTACAACCCCCGGATATTAAAGTGGGTGATGTCATACTCAACATTCATACGTTTCGTGAATACACTTTGTCGTTTTCGGAATTGCAAGATATAAAATTTATGCGCCCAGAATAGAATAAGAAACATAATCAATATCTTGCGATACCAAGAATCCATTAAAAAATCTAGAAATCTAAGAAATTATTAATGTAAAGTTTATAGATATATAAAAATTTATTAAACAGGAAGCTCATGAAATCTAACGTCTATTAAATTATGAATACAAAGAATTATAAAAAGTCAGTTACAGATTTAAGGATGTACGAATTGAAGGATCTGCGAGGCAAATAAGGATTGAAGTATCCCTCATTCGATAAGTATGAACTTCCGGTTGCTTCTCTTTCACGCAATATGTATTTCTGTCACACGTGATATCGTAAACTACGTCGCGCGTTGGAAATCGGCGTGTTCGATCGAGGGAATCGAATGTCGAGAACCGGTTAGTTAACCTTGTTCTGGCATTAAAAAAAAAATAATTTTCAAAAGTAAGAAGCACGTTAGTGAGAAACTCGTTCACCGAGTTAATAGCAGTTGCTTATACTACATCCGCAAATCTCCACCTTAGTAGTTAATCCATCTTAGTAGTTCATAAAAGTTTCCATGTATAAGTATAACATGCTCGTTAAATTGTTGTTCTTTTTTTAGTTTTTATTTGTAGCTCTTCTAACGTTATTAACAGGAGTTTCCAACATCTGATTACAGATATTAACAATGTATAGTATACAGTTTGCACACATTAATTACATATTTTTAATGATAATAAAGTAGAGATTTTTAATATATTATTTATGAGATTTCTAATCTTAAAGAACCTGCATTTGCTTACACACTGAGAAAAATGTCTGATTGAAAATGAACGAACCAGAAGATTCTGATTATATATCAATCAGAATTCCGGTTATTTCAATTAAAATTCTACTGAATTTATTTTCAACTAGAATTCCAATTAATCCAACCAGATCAGATTTTTCTCAGTGCAGATCCTGATTATCGTCGATAAATTTCATAGACCGTTTACTCCTTTATTGCTTTAATACTATAGATATATATTGAGACTAGATTGAACTGAGTTAAATAAAATTCTGATATTTTAAAACTTTGAAATTTTGTTATTTTATAACTCTTGGATTTTTTATAAAAAAAAATTGGTGTGATTGGGATTGTACTTGACGGGAAAATCGCGGTCTACAGACATATAAAAGTGCTCTTCGAACGAGACTGATTGCCAGAAGAGGCGAAGAGATCTTAAGGAAGGGAGGATCAGAGAGAGGATCTCGGGGAACAAAAAGCTCGATCACGAGTGGACAGTGGCACAAAGTATCGAGTAACATTCGTCATGGTGACTGCGGAGACGTCGACCTCGGATGCATCCCGGTCTTACTAGTCGCGTGTATTATATTTGTGTGTGCGTATACGTGAGTGGAAGCGTATATGCAAGTCCATTTCGCAGCACGGCAGATGCGCATCTCCGCGGACAGATTTAATCCTCTTTCACGAATAGAGAGGCGGCTTTTGTAGATTAGAACGGTAAATTGGACGAGAGAGCGGAGACAATGACTTTGTAAACGATGCCATCGAGACGGTTATCTTCCTTTCTTTCCCGAACTCGAATATTTATATATGAAATATTTACGTCGAAAACTTTGGAGGCCTCCAAAGAACTGCAGAACTCAAACCGTACGTGCCAAAGGTCAGTGCACCACAGTGCTGGTACGGAATTAACTTAACTATATAGTGTAGCACTCGTACAATCGCTTGTTTTCTAGATTCTCAAGTACGAGCTTAGGTCTACGCACCCGTTTCCAATTCGCGAGAGTTCGAGATACTCAGAAGAAGTGATTTTCCTAAGAAGAGAAATCAATGTCTCTATTCAAAGATAAATATTTATTATGCATCAAGTGCATTTACGTGTATCACTGTTATATCATTGTAAAAAATATACTGCAGCAGCTCATAAAGATATACTTCAAGAAAAGTATACTTGACCACCGCGTCTCTTGAGTCACATATTAGTAATTAGCATAATTGATTGTTAACGATTGACCGCGACGTCGATAAATCAGCGAGAGTGTACACGCGTTTAAAATCAACGCCGTTCCTTCTTCATGCACTGAAAAAAATTTATTAAATCTTAATAATATTTCTTTAACGTAAATATTTACTTACAATAAATAAATATTTACTCAATAAGAAATGATAAGTTAAATCAAATTAATAGTTTTTAGTATCAAATAAATATGTGTTTGCATTTAGTAAATATTTTTACTTACAACTATTCAAACATTTATTAAAATTTAATATTTTTTTCAGTGTGGGGCGTTCACTGATAACGATAAAGACTATATAGAATGACGGAGCGTCAGTGAACGCCTACACAACGAGAGCGACAGGATCGAAACTTGATTGAATCTCTGTCACCATCAAACTCTCTTTCCTGGTTTTTAAGTGATAATTAAGCTCCCGCGTTAATTGAGCTTTTAATGATTCAGCAATATCTACAGGTGCCATAAATGTCAGAAGAATCGGGATATTTGCGAAATTTATAATCAAGAATCATAAAGAATTACATGAAATAAAGAAACATTTTGTCTTCCTTATCAAATTGGCTATCATCTGATTCTACCATAATTTCATTTAAACCTTGACTCTTTTTAATTTGTCTTTTAAAGTTATTATTTATCAATGATTATTAATATTTATTACCGCTAAAGTTTTTATTAATTTGCAAACATCATGAAAGAAAGTTGAGGTGTGTTACTAATTGCTATTGTGTCAATTTGTCAAGTGATAAATGCCATAATCTGTTTATCTCATGATTTAATATTTGCGATCGAAATATCCTTCTTGTTGATATTATGAATCACAAATTGGCGGAGTTTACAATAAATCGCATTTTCTTTAGTCATGAGTAGCGTCCGTTCTGTGGACACGCGTTATCATTTACGCGATATCGTGAACCAAACAAACGCACACAGCTCTGTTTTAATTATCCTAACTGCGAGAAAGAGTGCGAGTTACACTTGCAAATTAAAGTCCTGGGTAATTTTTTCTTTAGAGCAGAAACATGAAAAGTGAAAATTTTTATGATATGTACACACATGAATACAAAAAAAATTTTCACTTTTTCTATCTTAAGAACAAAATTACACAATTGTTACCCTGGTTGTGATCAATAATAAAAAGACAAATAAATTCAATGAAAAACTTTTGCATTTTTCAGAGGAATTTTTTCCGCAAAGGTGACTGGGTCCACACAGAGCTTAGTGAACGGACTCGAGTTCAATATACTATGGACACTCACATCTATATACCGCTCTCAAATACATACACTTTCTTGAACGATAGATGAAGAATAAAAAAAAAATCAAAGAAGAGGCATAAAAAATATATCTGAGGCATAAAAGCGGCGATATAACCTGAGACATAAAAAATATCTCCTATCTCGTTAGTGCTAAATGACTATACAAAATTATTTTAAAGCGCTTTTATTAAATTTAAAAAAAAAAAAAAAGAATTTTGTATATTTTTCGAAAAGCATCAGAAATATTGTTGAAATACTTTGAATTCAACCGAGAAAAATAATGAAGCGAAAAAATAATCTTATCTAAGGATAGTTAAAATTAGCACGCAGTTTTCTTTTCATTCCCAATCAGGATGTTCAGTTAAGTGCGGATTGAAATACGCTTATTGATCAATATCAATAACTGTAACAGTGTCAACGAATGCGGCATTTCCTAGCCTAGTTTCCACGAGCACGCGGACTTCCCCCCCCCCCCCCCCCCCCCCCCCTCCCTCTCTCATTCTCTCTTTCATAAAGCTCGTTCTCTCTTTCAGTAAGCTTAATTACATAGGTCTTCATACAAACACGGATTAAACCGCAACCATATAAAATTTGCGATAAAACCATAATCATGTAGTTGAATGGCTTCCTGAAGGAAATGAAAAAATTAGTTTCTTACATTTATCTAATTCTTCGAGTAAATTAAAAGGTAAATTAAAAAAAAATTGTACACTCATATTAGTCTCAAAACCTACAAATAAAATTTCCTTTAAATATTAAATGTTTTTGTATTCGTCAAGTCCTCTTTAAAAGGTACAGAATTATTTTATTATTCCATTGATAGCAATAAGTAATTCAGAAGCTAAAAGACACTGATACGATAAGTACGATTAATGGCGAGGGAAGATCAAACCGCACTTGTATACACGTCGCACTTGTATACACAGCTGAAGCATGTAGATGCGTTCGAGAAGTACAGATTACACGAAAGCAGATTGCTTGTCAATCAAAAGCACTGAGCTCGCGGAGTACGATGCGCGTGAATAAACGGCTCGTTGTAATAAACTAAGTCGTCGCCAGTCGCGGTTTAAAGCCGGATCAACGGCGATATTATCTGCAGTAATTCCTATAAACGAATCCGACCTCGTCGACGACAGTCCCGAGTCAAACTGAGTCGCTGAACGAAGTCCGAAGGGGCCGATCTTTGTCGCTCGCACGCGATGTAATATATCAATCGTCCTTATACAGCGAAGCATCAAGCTAAAAATTTAAAGAGTCCAGATTGTTATATAAATAGAAGAATTAAATTAAAAAGAAATTTAAGCGACTTAAACTTAAGTTTAAATCTTAAGATAATAATTTATTCTTAACTATGTGACTACAAAAACCTATCACATTTAAATGTATGTTCTAAAGTGTCCTGTCTGAAGCACAGAATGCAAGTTAACCTTCACTTTATTGATAGAGAAAGGTTCAAAGTTTTTTGACCTACAATTTAGTATCTTATAGTACCAATTTTAGTAGTAAGTGTTTACTTATGTTTAGTAATGTTCAGAGAAATATGTATTAAGATTGAATAAATTTTTTTCAGCGTATTATTGAATTTCGTCTATTATGTTTATTTTTATCGGTGTAAATTAACTTTAATCTCTTAATTTAACTTGCTTTTTCTCGTCTTCTAAGAATTAGAAAAAGAGTAGTTGAACCGAGATTAAAATTAATCCACACTGATAGAAATAGACATTAAAGGATTTCTATTTACACGCGATACGCGATTTTTCCAAACGAGAACAAGTTTTTCACGTGCACTGAGACTCTATTTAAGTCTAAAAGAATATTGACCTCGATAATGCGACGTCATTCGTGCCAGTTTCGAGTCGGCACGACTAGAAATATGTATATAATAACCCAGTTTCTCGTTGATTCCCTCCCTGATGCGTGGTCAGAAATGCGGTCAGGTATTATTGCGTGTAGGACTATTGCGTAAGAGACGTAATCGCGCGTTTCTGGCAACTTTTAAAAGCAAAGAAGCAAAGACACCAGTCTCGGCGTCGACGATACCCTCCTACGTACCCTCTACGATTCCACAGCGATTTCCCACGAGCCTCGTCGAACCGTGAGCACCATAAAGGCTGAACTATCGATTTTGCATCGCGCGTCTTTTTCCGTCACGCGGGAGCTTCTTGGGTTCGTACCAAATAGGGATGCATTAAAAATACCCTGATATCATCGCGGTATCGATGGTTTCGTATATACAATGCTTTAAAGTGAAAGTTTATCCTTCAATCTTACGTAATTCAATTTAATTATTGTTAATAATATTGCCCCAAATTTTTTTTTAGTCGGCAGCAAAATGTCGAATTCGTTTGCATTAATTAATATTATTTAATACCTATTCTTCAAATTATTTTTAATTTGTTGGATAAAATTCAAACATTTCCTAACGCTGTACATTTCCTAACTATTTTCTCATTTTAGTTTCTTGTCACTCGAAAGAAAACCGAAGACTCCGTGGCACAAAATGGAGCAATCTAAAGGTATTAAGTATACAAGACGCAACATCGTACGTGACAGAATTACGCGCGTGAGTCTGTCGTTAACGTGGGATTGCATAATCTCGCAATTGCATTTGCAGAAATTTCGCGAGAGATAAAATGCCATATGTATTTACGTTACACGACAACGGCACGTGGTCGACCCCGTTCAAGGTAACAGCCAGCGGAGATCTGGAGAGTGAACGGCAGTATTTAGTATTTAAATGTCTACAAAGCAACGATATTCTGGCGATGACTGTTGCATGTTTTAGGAAAATAATAGAATAATTATAAAATCGTAAAGAGTACTGTTACACCGAAAAATAAATTCGATGTAAAAAAGGTAGCGCGAGATAACTTTGTTACATTATCAAGAATTCGATACTATGTAACTCGATTTGCCTATCGGTTCAGATAAAATTGGGTTGGTAACAGTAACTGAAGGAGATCCACCGGAAGATGATCCAAGATTAGCCGAATAACCGGGAACGAAATAAGAGGGTCGGACTTGCTGCTCGCATTCTCCCTCAGGCTACATTGAGAATGTCAACAGAACCGAGAGGGTAAATGCGGATCCAATTGGGTCACAAAGATCTCGAGACCAACTAGTAAAGTTTCAGAACTTTAAGAATTCTGAATTCCTATAGAAACTCTAAACAATTCTAAGCTTCTGCAGCTTCGAATTAAAAAAAGAAAATCAAGAGTAATTGAATGTTTGATAATTCTAGAATTTCAAGGTTTCCAAGACTTTCAATCTCTAATCGTATTTCCACCTTTAGATTAATCTCGATTCAATTTTATCTCTCTTTATCTTTTCTAGTTCTAAAGATTAGGAAAAGATGAAGAGTAAGTTGAATCAAGATTAAAGTTAATCAACATTAGTGGAAACGGAGTAGAGCTTTATAAATTGTGTTTGAAAGTTCAAAGTTATTAGAAAGAGAGAGAGATATATATATATATCTCTTCTTTCTAGCAACATCAAAATTTCAAAGTTTAATGAAATTTCGAAATTTGTCAAATTAGGACAATGGCATATAAACTTGAGAGGTAAATCATAAGCAACAATCGAATTAACCAATCATAACAGAAATCGTAAGACCATAACGTAAGCAATATAAAATCCAGCATGTTGATTTCTTTACTGTTTTTTTGGATGCCATGGCCCGATGAAATGTTCGCCATATGTTCGAATTGAGAATCGATAGAGAACTCAGGTCTAAACAGTAAGAAAAAGACATGATGACTTGGTATATTAACAGTCGTCAATCGATAACGCTGCGTGCACGCATATGCGTATGTAAAATGCGTGCACACCCGCAGCAACCGCGATCTAATGGTTCGTTAATAAATTAATGTAGGAAAGGTCAAATGGACTATAGCTCTTTGAGATCGTGCCACTGGTGCATCGAGTGCAGAAGCGTTCTCACTTTACATTTGCAGGCGATTCGAGCTTTCAATAAATATCAATTTTCATTCTTGAGGTCCAAGTACTAAGTACGATAATTATCAATTACAATATGATTAATATACATTACCAGATTCTAACAAATTAAAAATAGGAAATTTAAAGGAAAGATATTAAATAATATTAACACCTTTATAAGATGGAAAAGCTATATAGTGACTCTACAGTGTCAATTTTACAAGAAATATCAAATGAATTATAAATCTTACTTAAGAGAAAGCTCGAATCTGTCAGATTTTTAAAATAGATCTCCGCCCTTTAAAGGTTAATTAGTGCAATCAAGTCTGATGGTATCCTCGTTGCCGACTAAAAAAATTAGAGATTAAATATTAATAATGATAATAATATATACGATGTTCTCTCTCTCTCTCTCTCTCTCTCTCTCTCTCTCTCTCTCTCTGTCCTTCTCTTTTCTGATGTGATATTCATCTCAACAATCTGGTCTTATTGGAAAGAAATATTTATTGATTTGTACTATACTGAAGATGATCCAAATTAAAAGTCAAAACGTTAATATTTTTATTTTATTAATATATTTTTTGCATACGATTAACTTGTGTTGGCTCGCATTGGTTTATTTTGAGTAAAGGATTATTTCTTCGAGCCTTTCTTCTTTGTTACATATTCGATATTAATAATGACAAGAGTGATATTAACCCTCTATGATCCAACTGGAAATTTAAAGATCCAATTGAATTTTCAAGTTTAAATTATTCTGCCTTAAATTCAGACACAAAAAGTGAAAAGCGTTTCGGATTAGATTCTTGAATATTGAAAGAGTATTCTTGAATGTTTAAAAGTGTGCCAGAATTTTTTTCAGATTTTTTTTAGAACCTAAAAACCTTTTGAAAAATAAAATCAGACATCGGTGACCCGATTGGAGTATGAAAGTAGTGAAAAAAATGTTGGATCACGGAGGATTAATAATAATATTAATAATGACAGAGTTAAATTGCGAGAAATTAAAGAATACTTTGCAATAATTCGTTCACATCGAGATATTGATGCAATCGAGAATCGAAATACCTCATGGAAAGAACAATTTTGCCGAAATATCTAAAAATTTAGGTAGCTACAAATCTGAAAAAAATTTCATTAGATCATTAAAATAATTAGGTAAGAATCTCAAGCATAATGAACAATGTTATAAAAAGTTTGAGCAATCGATGTAATTGTTTTGATGGTTCAACAAAATTATTTTTAGATCTGGCTAAACTTTTAGATATTTTAGCAAAACTTTGCAGTGCTTGTATCGCACGGCTTTGCATTCATTTCACACGCAAATTATTTTTGAACGATCGTTGATTTATATACATCGTGTGATACTCTCAGTACTTAGCACCGACCCTTCCTTCGGTTCGCTCCATCGCGAAACATACCTCCGGACTCTGCAATTTCCCACGTTCAAGTTTTTCCCCGCTATTTTCCACGTTTCCCGTGCATGCAATACACGCGAATATGCAGGTAAACGTGCACGTGCAGGTTCAAAGTCTTTCCTAAAAAAATTTCAGATCCGTACAGAAAGAGAAAGAGAGAGAGAGAGAGAGAGGGCTGATATTACATTTGTTGTACGACAAATTTTTCAAGCATTATTAATTGGCTGCAGGAGAGATGAGTTCTCTTTCTATTTTATAGCCCGCATAATAAATCAATAGACTTGAAAAGTTTGTTGTACAAAAGTTTGTTGTATGTACAACGAACGTAATATCAATCTAACTCAATATTATGACACAAAGATCGAATCTACTATAATACGCACAATGATAAGTGTTATCTTATTAATTAAATATCGTAAGATACAATAGATCTCTTAGAATAAAACAATCGTACGATAAAACAGATAATTATATACAATATATATATATATATATATATATATATATACTAAGAAAAAAAGTTATTTAGTTCACTAAATTAATTTAGATTTTATTTCTTTCGATGAAATAAATACATGCATCATTCGCTAATAAAAGAGATAGAGGCAAACTAAATTAATTTAGTAAAATAAACATTTAATCGAGTAAATTTTTTTTTCTATACATACTACTATTATATAATAATATCCTTACGTGAATAATATCCTTTGATTAATATTCATTCGCAGTTAATGATTCACGTTTTTTCTACTGGGTGTCACGCGCGAAACGTCGTTCCCGTAAGTGACGTGAAGTGACGGAAACGACAGGATTGTCGATTACAAAATCAACGAATATCGATGACGACTACTTCGTTCGTCACATAAACTGTGTTTTCCATTCACAATATTAATTTCGACAATAAAATGACAAAACTAACAATGACGAAATTAACCCCTTGACTGTATAATAAAAGGTCATTTGGATCTAATGTGAAAATTTTTGGACGATTGTACAATCTGTATGATTGATACTATGAAGGCTTAAATTGTAAAAAACTTTTAGGGTACAGACACAATAGAAGGAATAAAGAATAAGGAACAGATAATTTCAACCTACACATCAGAACACAGTATCTGAAGTTAAGAGAGAGAAATCTTAGTCTTTATTCTTTGTTCCTTCTGTTGTATCTGCACCTTAAATCCTTCTCCAATCGCTGTAAAATCGAGGTTCACTTGCATTCCGTACTTCAAATAAAACTTCAGAATTTATGCGCAGATTTTCACAGCTGTAGTCGAGGATTATTATTTTCTAGTGAAATAGAAGTTCAAAGGAGAGTCGAGACATTTCCACGAAACGGGGGTTGTTAAAAGGCCTCCAAAATGGAGCTATAAATCAACTCTAATACATTACTTAATCAATCTTACGATCGTATCAGATCATCATAAATTTGTTCTCTCAACATTCTTAATTTAAAAAAGACAAAACTAACAATGACAAATTAATTAATTAAAATATAAATTTGATGTTATTTTTTATATTGAAACAGGGATGAAGAATTAAAAGAGATTTCAAGCAAGAGTCTCCATGACTTGCAAAGAGAAACTTGTTAAAAGACCATCTCCAAAATGGAGCTACAAATCAACTAACACATTACTCAATCAATCTCATGGTAGCACCGGATCCTTATCTCACGAATGACGCGAGGGGTGAATAATTACCCTCTTACGAGTATAACAGTGACATTCGACAATCGGCATCGCACTGTCAACGTCGTCAACGGAAAGACAATAGCGTTCCCTCTTGTCGTTTGGACGACGAGAGGGAAAAAGACGCAAGGCTTTGGTAGAAACGCTTGTTCCGTGTAAAAGAGAGAGAGAGAGACAGAGCGAGAGAATAATACTTCTCGAGGGAGGGCCACCCCCTGCACGGACAGCCGGCGCCCCATGCTCTACGCGGCGACGACAGCCATGTGCCGCTCCCTCCCTCCACCCCCCAGGAAACCGCCGCCCATCGAGCGGCGGCGGTGGCGACGGCGGTGGCGATACCGCTGTCTTTCCTCGACGCTGCGACTTCGTTTTATAGGCCTGGGGCCTCCGCGAGATTCCGTTATCGCAGCCGCGCAATGACGAAGCACGGGAAAAAAGACCGACTGACAAGACGTCGCAACAGGAACACACGGAACTCCGGATCCTGCTCTGCCATTACCGTCGTTCTCAATTAATCCTCGCTTTGCCTCCGTCTCTCTCACTCGCGTACAACACTCACGCACGACTCGCCACTCACCATCGTATCCGTCGCACGGCTGTCCGCCGCGTGTCCGTGCATATCCCGGGCGGAGAAGCCGAGTTAACACAGACGGGCAGAAGTTAAACGAGCAGAACGGGCGAGAGTCCTCGCCGAGAGACGAAGCGGCTGAGATCAACGTGGGGCAAACGTCGCCCGAGACGTTGCCGATCGACCGATCGTTCGAATGAACAAACGAATGAACTAACGCGAGTCGACTAGTTCACCCGCGGGCACAGAAAATGGCGTTGCACGTAGACACAGTTGGCACGCAGCAGCAGCGGCAGCAGCAACAGAGCATTCGCACGCTCCGCTCGCTCACTCGCTCGCTTCCTCGCTACGTCGCTCCGCCGGGGCCGCGGCTCAAACTTCGCCGGACCCCGCCAGGCGGCGCCGCGATCGTCTCCCACGGCGGCGCGCAATATTTGAATCATGCCTAATTTTAACTAACGTTCTTGTGATCCCGCAAACACAATAGGAGTTTGTAATTGTATTTTTTGCTACGTATATTTCTTGTTTCTTTTGAAGATAACAGAGAATGAGAATTTCATTCTCAGAAATCATGTTTTGTGGAATATAGTTTCTGATAGGTTGAAATTCTTATTCTCTGTTTTCTGTTCCCTATTCCTTTTATTGTGCGGAGCCCCTAAGCTCTTAAGCCTATTCTACACGTGCTTTTTGTTTCCTGTTTCTTGCCTTTTGTTATTTTTTACATCTTGTCTTTTTGCTTCTTATTTTCGGTTTTTTGTTTTATATCGTCCGAGATAAAAGTTAATGAACTTCAAAAGAAACAAGAAATATACGTAGCAAAAAATATAATTGTTGATAAAACAGTTGCAAAGGAGAAAAAAGTAAAAGATAAAAAATAAAAAATAAGAAACAAAGAGCACATTGTAGAATAGGCTTTAGAACTTAGTAGAATAAATATTAAAATTTCAACTTATTAGATACCAGTTACACTGGAATACACGGTTTCTGATAGGATGAAATGTTAATATTTATTCCTATTCCTAATATTTTCTCCATTGTGCGCAGAGCATTAGGAAACTGGCCAATCACAATTGGTTAGTTTTCTCACATCTTCGATTGTGAGTGTTCAATTTCTAAAGACTTAAGCTAATTCTACAATGTGCTCTTTGTTTCCTATTTCTTGCTGTTTGTCTCTTGCCTTTTTTGATCAATAAGACAAGAGACAAACAGCAAGAAACAGACAACAAAAAGCACATTGTAGAATTAGCCCTAAGGCTTATTACGCTCATTGTGTTTGCAGGATAATTAGAGTTAAAAATTTATTACCGTAATTTTTGATTGGTTGCCAAAATCGATCGTAGGCTGTAATAGTAAAGTTCCCGAGCAGAACAACAAAATGATGTCAAAATGACTCCAAAATGATATCATTAAAAGTCATTTTTCAATCCTTTCCTTTTCATCCTTTCCAATCCTTTTCATTTTAATGTCATATTGATATTATTGTGACTTGTTGATCTTGTTGTTCTTCTTTTTTTATACACAATACTAAAAAAAGTATATAACTTTTAAAAATAATACATAGTTTCTTATTGCATGTAAATAGTACATATGTTTAATACATATTTTCTGATAAGTTGAAATATTTTTGTTCATTGTTTTGATGTGCTCCATTTCCTTTTATTCTACGCCCTTTAAAGGCATTTATCCTCGCACACTGAATGAGCAATGAGAAGAGTGATATCCAATTTCAAGCTCTGCTGTTTTGAATGTAACGATGTAAAGAGCAGAACTCTTATTGGATATCACTCGTCACATCCAATGTTTGTCACACCGTGTCTCTGCTGAAAAACATATACGTCCTTTCTCAGCGAAAAATAACTTTTATTGCAAAATAAACATTCTGCTAAATCCGTTAGTAAGTAAAATTATTTTACACATAGTGGTAGAACTAGATATTACGAGAAGCTCACGAGAAAAATATGGAAACGCAAGTAAAAAAACTATTGAAGAAACAGTTAAAAGAAGAAAAGAAAAAGCTGGAAAGTTTAAGAAGACAGAGAAATATTTTATTAAACGATAAGGTATTATTGAATTTTTTGCTTAAATAATTGTATATCGTTTTTTACATTATATTCCAAGATTTCTAACAGAAAATGTTAGAAATCAATACTGAATATAACATGACTGAGATACAAAGTGTTTTATGTTTTATTTATGTTTTTATCGAAATATTTACGTTTTGTTCAAACTCGAAACTTTTACCATGAAGAACATTGACGTCTTAAATAGATTGATGCATACGTTGGAACTATTAGAAAATAACCAAATCCATTATCACAATTTCATGGCTGTTAACGATATCACTATTAAAGCTCAGATAAATCAGTTGCAAGCAGAATTTGTAAATATATTACAGGAAATAAAAGATTTGCATAAAAATTTACGAGAATTATTCAGGTAATTTATATAATAAGATCGTAATTTGGTTTTTTTAAATCAATTATAAGAAATTGATTTAATGATCCTCATTTATTAATTATTTACAGAACTTATGGCGATATAATTCAAAACAAATTTGAATGATGCAGTTTATTTTTCTAATTTGGATGATACACTCTATAAAGAATAAATCTGACTAGATTAAGTGAAAGATTAAAAGTGAAACATTAAATGAAAGATGAACTTTTTAATAACAAAAATTTAGCCTTAATCTAGTCTGCTACTATAATAAACATATGAAGCATTCCTTGAGATGCTGATTATATGATTCTATTTTTATTTTTGGAAGTTGTAGCTAATACATATTCTAATTATAAGTATTCTATAATTAAAATGTAATTTGTAGATATAGAAATTTGATGAAATATTTATATATATATATAATGCTTCTTGTATAATGATTCTTGTAATTCCTTTTGGTTTTTTAAGAAATTTCTTTTAAATAATATTCTATTCTTTAAACTATATCTTATTTTTTTATTCGTCACTATTTTGAGCCACTTTAAACATTTTATCATAAGACATTAAAAAAACATCTTTATGACGTTTTATACCTCGATCTTACCTGCTGTCTGCAACTCACATTTGTTATTCTCAATGCTCAGTACAATCAAAATGGTCGATAATGTCATCACTCTTCATTTATCCTCAAGCCTATCAGACTCGCTTGATAATAAAAGAATTTACCTGTCTTTACTGTTAGTCGCAAGTAATGAGTGATAAAGACAGAATGAAATTATATTAGATGAAAAGATATTCTTTTTAATTAATTATTAAATTGCAAGAATTGGGAAATAATAATATGGCGTCTACTCCACTTCCTTCTCTAAACACCGACACGCAGTTCATTTATATTCTGCCTCTATGATGGTAGCCGGTAACCTATAACCTCCTATAATACGAGATATTTAAATTCTATATATTAATTCAATCCTCGTTTGCGTCGTTAATTGCCTATTATCGCGCAATTATCACGAGAAACTTAAGAAACGCGCTATGGTTGAGGAATCAGAGCAGGTGAGTTTTGAGTCCACATAGATTGCAGCTGCAAATACTTGTCTGTAAATAATCCTGGATGTTGCTCCAAAACAGTTGCCACCAATAGATGTGAAGGAACCATTGGATCTTATAAAGCTAAGCTTGGAGGAGAGGATTTATGTAAAGATGAGAAACGAGAGAGAACTCCGAGGAAAGCTACATGTAAGGAACTTTCTATTTCTTTTTACTTATTAGTAATTGAAACTATTGCATGATTCGAAATATATATATATATATATATATATATATATATATGAGAACAAAAGAAAAATACATCTAAAAAAGGATAATAAGTCTTTGTTTCTATTGTTTGTAAAATGATTCTTATATGTCAATGTAATTTCAGGCCTTTGACCAACACTTGAACATGGTGCTGGGTGATGTAGAAGAGATCATAAACATAGTGGAGATCGATGAGGAAACATACGAAGAGATTTATCGCCAGAAAAAGAGAACTATCCAGATGCTATTTGTACGCGGCGACGGTGTCATCCTAGTATCTCCACCCACATAAAATCAGCGTGACATTTGATGAAACATTTCGTGTGTGAAGCTATCAATATTTTCTGCATAATTCTATGGGATTTTGTTAAAATGTCCAAAAGATTTATAGAACCCAAGCTGGGCACCTGAAAGATCAAAAAAGATTTCATGATTGCTCTATTTAATTCAGTTATACTATACATAGTATAATATATTATAATTTCATTTTTGTATAATATTGTAAGATTACATGAATGGCCCAACTAGATAATAATAAAAAGTGTATTCTTTTATACATATGTCAAAAAAAAAACAAGCTAAGCTGTGTTATATAAAAGCTACAATCGGAGAGCATGTGACACATTTCTCGATAAGTTTTATTATGACAACTTGGAAACGCGTTTCGAGATTCCATTGCCGTGAGGATGAGGCATAGCAACATTTCGTTCAACGGGCAGCCTTGTAATCTGCAATGTAAGGTCGTCGATTCGTTGATCCTTCAGCTTCATTATACTTTCCAGATGCGAGATCTTCTGCTGCAATGTAGAGATAGTGTCGTTTTTCTCCTGCAGCTCCTGCTTCAAGCGAGTGAAAATGTGCCGAGGGACTGTCTTGTTCGCTAACTCGTCAGGATTTAGCACCGACTTTATTGCCTCTATATTATCTGTAAAAATTAAAAATGATTCGAGGAAAGGAGAATCTAAAGATAATTTGTTAAATAGCTACCTTTACTGTCTTCGTCAAAGTATAATTCTCTGTCTCTTTCTGAATCCTTCAAGATCTTGATTCGCAGATCAGTGAGGACTTTCTCGATGATGCCTGGTTGGGAACTCGCTAGCTGATTAATCATCTCCTTCCCCAGCCTCATGTCAATTTTCGACAGCACTTTGCGATTCAGTGTGCTCCAATTGTCAGTCTTCTTCGCAATGCTGTTGCCAGCGACATAATTATGCACGTCTACGTACTTAGGATAATAGCGTTTCAACAACTCCGCCATCAACACTGAAGTTTAAACATAGCGATTAAATTTTCTGTAATGTTATTCCTGAAGAAAATAGGTTTTTTTTATTACTGCTAGACTGCATTAAAATTTCTCGCTTTTGCCAAATATCGAACATATATCTATTTCACTTTAAATACAAAGAGTGTATTCAGCTATAAAAAAGTAAATCCAATCTTGGAAGACCATCAACCTTTCGCGAGAGAGGAATTAACAAACGGATTTATATGAAATTATATAGAGATCATGTTTTTTTCGTTACCTCCATCGGAAAAATCTCTGGCTATGTTTCTTTTGGGCCTGGAAAACTTAATTTGATCGATCCAGTCGTAGATCTCATCGAGATGATCACCGGCTTCCGAGTTTGCGCTCATGTTCACTGCGACGCTTTTGGCGACCCACACACTAACGAGATCATGAGCTCACGTGGGGATAACGAAAGAATATGAGAAGAAGAAGGAGAGAGAAAGAAAGTCTCTGTTACGTATATTAAAAATTTGTAAACGCGGTCGACATTTTTTTCATCTTACATGTTCGATGTTCGCTCGAGACTAGCTTCAGATTCGCTCAAATAAACAAATTTTACGCTCGGTATGGAGAATATGAGCGATCCTAAAAACAAGTACACGGTGGGCCAAAGAGAATCCAACGAAATATCAAAAATCAAAATAGAAATCTCGAGTTTCGAAAGAATTTTCATTCATGAAACTTCTCTCTAATAATAATAATTATCGTTATTGTATCATACTTTTAAATGATTCATTTGTCTTAATTGTTTTAATATTAATTATTTTATCATTTCACGTACAGCACAGAAATTTGCAACATTGCAATATTACTTCAATATTATAGAAACGTTGCAAATGTGTTGTAATGATCTGAGCTTTATAGTTGTTGATTGATAAAGGCAATGATTATTAATCAACACTTTTTCACTTAAGCCCATTTCAATGTAGATTCACTTTAATTTACTGTTTATCTTTTTCTAACTTTAACAACTACACAGAAAATATCGTTTTATTGCTAAGAAAAGTGATTATTCAATTCATTTTTTTAAGTAACAGTTATTTTTAACAAAGAATATTTTTTATAATAATAATCTTAAAATATATGTACTTATTATAAATTTTAGAAAAACTCATTATCATGTTTTAACTTATTGATCTTGATTGAAGAATATATTAAACTTATTAGGATTCAGAATATACATTTTGAACGAATTTGATATTTTTGACGAATTTACGATACAAGATTTGTAAATATATATGAACTTTTAAAATACTTGAAACAAAGTAATTATTATTTGCGCACAGTATCTTTCTGTGTGTAGAAAAAGATCAAAAATAAGTTAATACTTAAAGTAAGTATTAAATTAAAGTTAATCTATACATTGGTAGAAATAGACATTAGTTGCGAAATGCAGAGGCAGGTGATACAACCGCTCACCCTTTGCCCTTTATCTGCACGCCGGCCGCCAAAGTCAATGACTGAGATGAGAGTACGAGGCATCGGCCTCTATTTCGTGTGATCCTTCCTTCTCACGCACTCACGCACTCACGTACAAGCGTACGTGCGGCGGGCGTTTATAGAAGAGGCGCACGCTCCGCATCCCTCCGGAGACCGGATCGGAGTCGCTCCGAGAATTTCTCAGTTTTACTGTGTCGCTTTACATCAGTGGCACGCTACTCTCGTAACGAGCCGGAAGCGATCCGGTAGACACCAGAATAAGTCCACTCGAGAAGAAGAAAACTCTGCGACGATATAAAATTGAATAGAAGTACAGAGAGAATATTGGAGAAATGTGATTAATTACTTTGCGATACATCTTCGTTGGATTCCTCTGGGTATTGTGAAAGATACGTTCCTTAATACGATGGCCATAGAAAATACTGCTGGTAAGCAATGATTCTTTTGGCTCTTAGAAAGATCAGGATTTTTCTAATCCTACAAATGTACTTTAGAATGATAAAATATTAGGAGGAAAAAATTAATAAAGTAATAAAAAAAAAATCATTCAGAAAAGACAAAGATATTTTATATATATTATTAATTTTTGTTAAAAAGCTTTTAATTACTAAAAAACTTTCAATCACAATTTCTTAAATTAGATTTCTTAAACTCTAATTACGTATGTATAAAAATTGCATCATTTGATTTAATTGTTCAAAAAATACTCAAGATAGCTCTAGGTTGAGGCACCTTCCATGACCTTGACGCGTCCTCTATTTCAGATCGATTTTCGCGAGACGCATAGAATTTTGATTGAAAATTGATTTCCAGCTAATGTGCAACATGTGTCAATGCATTACGACGCAACCGGACGCAACGCTGTGAAAGTGCTGATAAGTACTTATCACATGCATTCAACATGTGTGCAATATACAAATTTTCATCCCGGAATTGCAAAAATTTGCGAGATACAATTAAAATCAAATAATATATAAATTTAATTCCGCGTGTGGATAGAAGACTGCGAGAGCGTCATAGAAACTAAGAATTGCATCAGGATGACATTGTGTTGTTCAAAGTGATGGCACGCATGTCGGCACGCTGCAAATTCTCGTTCTTAAAATAATCTCTTGGATACGCCTTTGAACATACAAAATCAATTTCCGCGTCAAGTCAGACGCGGAAAATTCTTAAAATCGAAGAACATTTCGCCCGCGAATAGGAAATTGTTTCAATTTACAAAACTTGTTTTCATTCCTTCACTGTAAAAACAATTCTCGTGCATTTAAAAATATATTAGTTAAGTAACCGAGTGTGCAAGTATAATCATAATTTTGTCATGACATTTCAAAAGAAAAATCATTTAGGACTTGTTAGATAAATGACAAATGCTATGTGCAACTCCTCGCATATTTGTGAAAAAATAAGAATTCGAATACGATTCACGAATATAAATATTGAGTGCTGACAATCAGCATACATCATTTCACGTCGCGGTAAATCGGATGATAAAAGATAAATTAAATTAAATAAATCAAATACTATTTTAACTTTCATAAAAAATTAAGATAGAAATTTAAAATTTGAAATTTAATAAAATATTTGTATAACACTAAAGAATTAAGATATGTAAAGATAATTCTCTTTCATTAATTTTATACTAAAAAAAGCATCTGATTATAATATTTATTTCTAACTGTAGGAGAAAACAAAACGATATGTCCGTTTCGATACCTGATGGCCGTAATGGGATCGATCGGCCTCGCTATTCTTTATGGCTTTAAAGTCAACGCCAGCGTGGCTATCGTCGCTATGGTGAATCATACAGCTATTAAATCACACATCAAATTATCTACGTCAAACAATTCAGAAACTAATAATATCACGCTAACGAACATTTGCCCATTCGATGATATCTCAGATGTCACGACGATCAAAAATGAGGTGATGATCTTACTGTAAGAAAAAGATTCACAAGCAATCCTTATACCATAGCTTTAGCAAAAAGACTTCAGCATTTTAATAAAAAAAAAAGAAAGTAAAAAAAGAATATTTTGCCAACTATTACGCATCTTTTTAGGATGGTCCATTCGTATGGAACGAATTTATTCAAGGTCTCATTCTATCTTCCTATTTCTGGGGCTACATAGTGTCTATGTTGCCGGGTGGAAGATTAGCAGAACTCTGGTCAGCTAAGTGGCTGATGAATGGATCGGTTCTGTTGAATCTCATTGCATCCATATTGACGCCTATCGCTGCTCGTATGCATTACTGGCTCTTCATAGCTATGAGATTTCTTCAGGGAATCGGTGGTGTCAGTAACGATTTATGTTATGTTAACAGACTTGATATTCCAATATGATTATAACTTCGAGCGCTTGAATTACAGGGTGTATCATTCCCCGCCATGCACGTGATGATCGCCAAGTGGGCGCCGCCACATGAAAGAAACGTCATTGCCTCGATCGTGTATGCAGGTAGGAAAAAAATTATAGAAGACATCTTTCTCTTCTGGCGAAGTTTTAGCAATATATACCAAAATCTTTCATCATGATTCTACGATTCTTCTCGTGGTCTGTAATTATAACGCGAAAATTGTAAAATTGAGTTTCTTTCTTGATAAGATTCTAGTAAAAATCATGATAATATAGATATATTTGATATCTGGAGTTTTTCGAACGCGTCGTAAAATTTTCTTCGAAAAAATTAAATTTTGAGGAATTTTTAGGAACGGCACTCGGCACTGTAATTTCCATTCTACTAACCGGCTTGTTGGCTGTAAATCTCGGTTGGGAATCCATCTTTTATATTGAAGGCGCACTTTGCTTGATTTGGTGCACTATTTGGTGGCTGATGATAGCGGATTCCCCGGAAGAACAAACGAGATTCATTACTCAAGAGGAAAAGAATTACATCGTCATGTCTTTGGGAGGACATAAGAAGAATATTCCCAAAACGGTACGTTGAGAATTAAATTAAAAATTTAATTTTCACGTTAGATTAAAAAATTCTTCATTTTTTTGTCCATCCACATTTATTGCAGATTCCATGGCTACAAGTATTTCGTTCCAAACCATTCATAGCAATTCTGGTTGCCCATTTTTGCAGTAATTTCGGCTGGTATATGTTGCTGATCGAATTGCCTACCTTTATGAATCAAATCCTAAAGTTCAATATGAGCTCGGTAAGAACTGCTTTAAAATTTGTTTTAATGCATGCGATTTAACATATCGTAAATTAATTTGTTTATGCTATCGTCAGAATACAGGTTTATCGTCCATTCCGTTTTTTTGCATGTGGCTCTTCACCATGATTCTCAGTGAAGTATTAGCCATCTTGCAGAAAAAAGGTCTTATCACAGTAACAATATCAAGAAAAATTGGTACTCTTTTTGGTACGTTTTAATAATTAATTAATCAATCAAATTTTTAAAAATTCGACTTTAAATTAGTTAAAATATTTGCGTTACATGTAAACAATATATGTATTTTTGGATATCTTATATAGCTATTTTCATTATTTCATTATTTTTAAATTTTCAATCTAATTAAATTTAAAACTGTTGCAGCTTCGCTCGTACCCATGCTATGCTTAATACAGGTATCATACATCGGATGCGATCGCACAAAAGCAGTCGTGTTAATGACGATCGCGGTGACTTGTATCGGTGGAATGTACTCTGGTTTCTTGGCAAACCATATAGATATTGCACCGAACTTTGCCGGTAGTCTGGTAGCGATAACGAATTTCGTCGCCACCATACCCGGTTTCGTCGTACCGGTATTCGTAGGACAATTGACTCACGGAAACGTAAGTAATATGGCAAAAAGAATTTTAAAGTTGCAAAGTGAATAGGAGATGATAGAGACCAAATTATTCCAAAGGAATAAAAAGTCCTTAAATCAATTTTTTTTTACTTTGTTGATTACGTTGAATATCGGCGTACTTTGTTTTTTTATTATTTACAGCAAACTATAGAGGCATGGAGGATTGTATTCCTCGTAACGATTATTCTATACATAATCGAGATATTGGTTTACACTATCTTTGGAAGCGGTAACGAACAACCTTGGAACCAGATTGAAACATCTGATGAGGAAATGAACGATCAGACATTACCTTTAAGGAGGAATAACACAAGATAAAAAGTATATCATGACTTAATTTATAATTAATTATTTATATTTTATCGTAAATAATTTTTACGTAATATTTCAATAATCTGCGCATTTTTATTTACGAGATAAATCCATTAATATTTGACAGTTTTGTATAAGTTGCATAATATTATAACAAGTATTTATTTTGTTATGTATAAAATATATGTTATTTATTATATAATAAAGTCTATGATATATATATATATATATATATATAGAGGTCTTAAATTATTTGCACACACTCACCTATTATTACCGTGTTCGTACTATTTTACAAAAGTACATGGGACCCCAATTATTTTGAAGCGTAGGAATGGCGATATGGCCGTATTTTAATCCAAAATTGCCAAATTTATAAAGGCATTTCAATGGACTCAGCGCTTCGCTCATATCTCTGTCTCAGCAAAGAGTATTGTTAATATAAAATGATGTTAGATAACAATATATTGCATATATGAAAAAATACTTACTTTACAATCATAATAAAATTGGTTTCTTCCCAGACCTTTTTCAGCGCCATGCCGACGACACCATCATTTTGAATAGGACTGAGGGAACAAGTAGAATACACAACCGTTCCACCAACCGATATTATTTTTAATGCATTACTGTAACAGACAGTTATTTAATAAAGAAGAATAAGGAGACATATTTATGATAAAGTATCGAATTTTGTACATACGTTAAAATGGCTGCTTGCAATTCTGGAAGTTTTAATCTTTCCCGTATTCTTTGCGGTTTGAACATATTATTTTCTTCCGAATGTAAAACGTGTCTGTCCGTAGTACATGGCACATCCACCAAGATCTGTAAAAAAATATTATAAAAATTTCTCTGAAAAAATCAAATTTTCTGTGCATTACCTTATTATACATATCTTTGTCGTCAATAAATCTCGCATCTCGCTCTGTCACACGTAATCTATCCTCCCACTGGCCAATGCCAGCTGTATATTGATTTATGACTTTATTAATTCTGTCCACTCGAGACTTTTGGATGTCATTAGCCACCATTATATTCGGCATGAATGTCTGAAGAATGCTTAGGGTCTTTCCTCCTGGCGCTGCACACATATCTAGCACAGCGTCACCAGGCTGCAAGTCTAAAGCCAACACTGGTAACACAGAGGCACCATCCAGAAGATAATAATCTGTATAACATAATTGTAATATTTTATATCTATAGAATTAAATCCGAGTTAAAATTAAACCAACCTAAAACGCCAGTTGATCCTTTCTTTGGGGATGGAAATCTGCTATCATTATTTTCCTCAAATGTATAAATGTTGAGATATTGCGGAAACGTTAATAAAACTTCCTTCTCATTGTTCACCGAAAAATTTGCACCCTCTTTGTAATAACCATAGTGCTGTGATTCCAATATCCAGTCCTCCATACCTGAGAAAAATGATATAAAAAAAATTATATATTAAATTACAATGATATTTCTACAGATAATATTTATATTTCTATAATTTTGCAGCATTAGTTACCTTTAATTTTTGTGGCTGGTACAAATTCATATAATCCACTCAAGCCAACATTGGGCTGTATGATTCGATTTTCGTCTAAGGCAATTTTATTCAAATCTGATTCAATAGGTTTCATTTCAACAGGTTGCAGTCCTTGATTCTCTACTGCTACATTTTCAGCATCATCACTTGTACTTAGAGATGTAGGCGGTGACATATAATCCGTAGGATAATGTGACTGCACTGTTGACACCTCAGCATCAGAAATTAGTGATTTTATTCGATCTTTTGCTTGCTTGTTCTTTGTTTTATTAGATTTAGATTTACTTGGTTTTATTGGATTTTCATCGATATGTTCTTTATAGATTTCATAAATTGCTTTTAGATTCATAGCACCATGGGACTAGAAAGAAGATCGAATGTTAACAAAAATAATATTTTCAATAAACCTTTTATTCTGTGCAAATATACCTCTAACTCTGACTTTATTCTGTCTATATCACTGAAGGAGTTTACAACAGCCATATATTTATGCTCTTTTATCAATAGCGCAGTTCTTATACTTTCCCATGACTTTCCATAGACATCACCATAGAATTCATCAAAATGTTTCAGTGCTTTGTCCATGTGTGTCTTTTTCTTTTTAATCACAGACTTAACAAAGAAAAAGGATTAAATAGACATTATATTTAAAATCTTACAAATGTTTATATTCTTTATTTGTAATCGGACGGCAATTAGTTATAAATATTTTTTAAAATATGTATAAACAAATAAAAATCATTATAAAGCCTGTGAAGGCTACAATATAAGGCACTTACCCAATGATCCGCTTTATTTCCATATCTGGCTACCTGTATCTTAGCCAGGTCTTTAATCGCCTGTCTGTTAAATAAACGTGCCATTTTTTCATAGTAAATTTATATCCTATTATTTAAATCACCGGCTCTCACCGTGAGATTTCATCCTAACCTTAACTTTACAGGACAAGAAGGAAAGAGGAACAGTAAAAAAGTGCAGTATAAAAGATAGCGGTGTAATAATACAACCAATCATAAGACCGTTAACCTACGATAGCCAATCAGACGATACTTCAAATATATAATAAGTAAACGGTCTAGAAAATCTACAATCCTGGTTCACAACATTCGGAGCAATTCGGAGGGAAGGTAAGAGCGTCATGTTATCATTTACATACAATTTTATGCTGTTTCGAATAATTTATAGCTTGTAAGAATCGTGTATTCTGTGTTACAGTAAAAATAGTATAACGCAGCATATCATATACAAATAAACTAAGAGGAAGCTGAAGGAACCGCAAGACCCAACAGAATCCCTCTAACCTCCTAGTCCATCATGGAGAAGTCGCAGAAGATGCCGAAGGTAGCGAAGGTGAAGAACAAGGCGCCCGCGGAGATACAGATCACCGCGGAGCAGCTGCTACGCGAGGCGAAAGAACGCGACCTGGAGATCCTGCCGCCGCCACCGAAGCAGAAAATCTCGGACCCGCACGAGCTCGCGGATTACCAGCATCGCAAGCGCAAGGCATTCGAAGACATCATCCGCAAGAACCGCATGATCATCACCAACTGGATGAAGTATGCGCAATGGGAGGAAAGCCAGAAGGAGATACAGCGAGCGAGATCCATCTACGAGCGGGCGCTCGAGGTGGATCACCGAAACATAGCGCTGTGGCTCAAGTACACTGAGATGGAGATGCGCAACCGACAGGTGATTATAAATCATTCTATTATTCTTGCATTCTTGTCATTGTAATATAATACTTTTATTGTTCAAATATTTATCATTTTTTATTTTTGATCAATCCACATTGGACTTGTTAACTCTAGAAGACACCTTCTAAAATCCTAAAAATATACATTGTGTATGTGTTCTAGGAATAAGCATCCAAAAAATGTTTAATACATCTAAAAACATCCATAATTTAGGACATCGCAATGTTTATGGAATCAAATAAAGTGTACCATGCCATAGAACAATTTAGTATATAAGATCCAAGCTTTACATAATAGATTTGTCTTTTATTCTTGCATTAAGCTGTACTAGAATTCATTGCTTTTGTCAAACATATATCTATCTCATTTTAAGTTCAAAAATATATACAAGAGCTGTGTTTTAAAATTCACTGCCAGTGCTGAAAATGTATAGTAATGTAATGTATACGTAATGTAAACTGTAGATTTTCAGTGCTAGCAGTGGATTTTGAAACACAGCCTTTTCAGTCATAGAAAACAGAAACTAATTATGCAGCATTATTTTTACACTTGTAAATTTTTGTAATGTTTTAAAGTTATGACATATGACTAGCCAATGTCAGCTTGTTATGGTACTAACTTTTTACTTGATTTATATATCCTTTAATATATTAATATATATTGATAGGTGAATCACGCCAGGAATCTCTGGGATAGAGCGGTCACCTTGCTGCCACGCGCCAATCAGTTTTGGTACAAGTATACCTATATGGAGGAAACGTTGGAGAACATTGCAGGTGCGCGTCAGGTGTTTGAACGATGGATGAAGTGGGAACCGGACGAGCAGGCCTGGCAGACGTATATTAAATTCGAGCTGCGTTATAAAGAGATCGATCGTGCGCGACAAATCTACGAGCGATTCGTCATGGTTCATCCTGATGTGAAACACTGGATAAAGTACGCCCGCTTTGAGGAGTCGTATGGATTCATCAAGGGCGCGCGCGCTGTTTACGAACGCGCTGTCAATTTTTATGGTGACGAGGGTCTGGACGAGAAGCTGTTCCTGGCGTTTGCGAAATTTGAAGAGGGTCAACGAGAGCATGATCGAGCCCGCATAATCTATAAATACGCGTTGGAGCACATACCGAAGAGCAACACTCAGGAGATCTACAAAGCATACACGATCCATGAGAAGAAGTATGGTGATCGCTCGGGCATCGAGGATGTGATAGTTAGCAAACGGAAGCATCAGTATGAGCAGGAGATCAAGGAGAATCCTTCGAATTACGACGCATGGTTTGACTATCTAAGATTGGTGGAATCAGAGGGTAACGTCGATGTGATCCGTGAGACGTACGAGCGAGCGATCGCCAATGTGCCACCCACTAAAGAGAAGCAATTCTGGCGAAGATACATATATTTATGGATCAAGTACGCTCTCTTCGAGGAACTGGAAGCCAAAGATATCGAACGGTGTCGACAAGTATATAAAGTGTGCTTGGAGCTCATACCACACAAGCGATTCACCTTCTCGAAGATCTGGCTGCTTTATGCGTACTTCGAAATACGACAGAAGGATTTGATGAAGGCGAGAAAGACGCTGGGCCTAGCGCTGGGAATATGCCCAACAGATAAGCTTTATCGGGGCTATATCGACCTCGAGATACAGCTGGTGGAGTTCGATCGGTGTCGCAAATTGTACGAAAAGTTCATCGAGTTCGGACCGGAGAACTGTACCACGTGGATGCGATTTGCTGAGCTGGAGACACGACTAGGCGAGTTTGCTCGCGCTCGGTCGATATATGAGTTCGCTGTCGCGCGGCCGAGATTGGACATGCCAGAGCTATTATGGAAATCGTACATCGATTTTGAGATCGCTCAGGATGAGACGGAGAACGCTCGGCAGCTGTTCGAGCGATTGCTGGAGCGCACGTTGCACGTTAAAGTTTGGATAGCGTACGCAAAGTTCGAACTGTTAAATCCGCAATTGGAGGATAGTCCCGATAATGTCATCTTGGCGAGATCTATCTTCGAGCGCGGAAACGACGCTCTAAGAGCCAACGGCGATACCGAGAGTCGAGTGTTATTGTTGGAAGCTTGGAAGGACTTTGAAAGCGAGAAAGGCACTCCTGAAACTCTCGCGAAGATTATGGAGAAGATGCCGCGTAGGGTAAAGAAGAAGAGGCGCGTCGTAGGTGAAGATGGAAGCGACGACGGCTGGGAGGAAGTCTTCGATTTCGTATTTCCAGAGGATGAGTCGCAGAGGCCAAATCTCAAATTCTTGGCTTCCGCGAAAGCGTGGAAAAAGCAGAGTGAGCAATCTCAATCTTGAGATAGTTAAATTTCACTATGATAAAAAAGGGTAACATATACTTTAAAAGGATTTCAGATTGAGAAAATTTCTCTAAAACTTTATGACTGTAAAAGTCGCGGATGTTTTATATTACTGTAGATGAAATGAGAGCATGTGAAAAGTGGATTGTTTATCTTTATGTACATATAAACTGTGATATTTTACTATCATGAGAAAAACATTTGTACGTGCCGTTTATGTAAATAGTTCATGTAAAATTTATTTTAATTTATACAAATAAGTGTAAAATATATACATTTTGTTCGAAGACTACTGGTCTTTGTATCGAGTTCAATTATAAATTGATTTAGTTATTATTTTAATTAAAAAAGAAATATTTCAGATAATTCTTAAAAATTGATTTAAATTAGGTTGAAAATACAATATAATGTAGTAAAGGACATTTTAGCTGTAAAAGTATATACACAAAATAACATAGAATGCATTTTGATTAACACAAATATGAGAACATTTGTATGACTCGCGCAAATTGATTTTACTATTCGCCACTAGATGGCGTAGGCTGTCTATCTGTTGCGTTTGGCGATTCAAAAGAAGCTAATTACCGCCCATAGATGACACTCGTGATATTGTCGCAATTCGTAGACCTCGTGGATTCTACGATTCTCTCCTCTCGTCGGTGATATCGTATTGCGATTCACCGTTAGCGTATGAGCGAGAGGGAGGGACAGAGTGGGACGGCGGGAGCACAGGAAGAGAAGGGCGTGAATCGCACGAGCACGCAGGTAGAGAAGCGAACGAGCGAATCCATGAGTTACGGTACTACCCGTGCTACCCGCGTCGTTTTTGTTTATCCTTTCGATTCCGCGGACGGCCGTCTCGTCGCGTCGCGTAATTGCGGGAGCTATTTGCGCTTCTATTGTCCGCTCCATTATTCCGCGTACTTTGATTGCTCTTACCATGTTCTCGATAGCTATCGTCGACAAATCAAACTTAATATCACGATATAGAAATTTGCGATATCCGTAATCTGCGCGCGTCGATCCCGCAAAACGTCAAATTTAGGACACCAGAAAGGGAGGGAAACGTAACAGCGGGAATAAGGTGGTTGCCCCCTCCCCCCCTCCCCAAGGAACTCGAAAGTAGGGGAGCGCTAACTACGAAAAGTAAACTGCGCGTTTTCCTAACTTCCTAGTTAGATCAGGTCGTTCACACCTGCGCATCTCGCGCGAGACACCACAATAATCCCGTCAACCGTTATTCATTATAAACACGCCTAAAGATCTTCCCTTATCGGACTACCTCGAAAAGTCTATAAATAGCACGAATGACTCTCAAGTTTCTATTACAAGACTTCCCCGTCTTCCTTCTCCCTGTCCGTCCCACCATCCGCCGATCCCTCGAAGTGACGAGTCCCCAACTCCCAAATGGAACTCTACCACGCGGTTCGCCTATCGCCAACGACCAACGAGCCAGGAAACAGAACAGGTAAATACGCCATCCGTGATCCGCGCGTTGTTATCAAACGCCGACGCGACGAGGAAGCGACGTATTTGTCGCGACATGGTTCGCGCGCGCAGGCGAGCGCGAGGACACGGGGAGTCGGGACGGGACGAAAGGGTTAAGGGGGGAGGGTGCGCAGAGCGAGGTCACATCCGAGTCTCCCTCCCAGCGCGGAGGCGGGCGGCATGCGGCATGTGAAACGTGGCTGTTTCGAAAGTCCCTGCGCGTTAGCGCGCCTATTTTAGACGCGCGGGGCGCTTTGCCGGCTTTGCCGCTTTGCCGCTTTGCCGAGAGACTCGAGACGTGCGTCGTCGCGAGAGAACAGAATCTCGGTTTCTCTATGTACTCGCCGAGAGCCGAGTTTCAGGAGGGGTACGCACGAACCGAGAATCGAGGGATTCTTCGTGATACCAGATGTATTTCCCTGTTGGAGAATCCACGAAGTGGTAAGGAATCACCGAAGTAGAGTTAAACTCTCTCGCGTATTAGAGATTAGAACAATTCATTGACGAGACGTTGATTAAGCATCGATATAGGCATTCGGGATAAATATTGTGCTCCTTGAGCGAGGCTCCTTGAGTGATGGCGCATAAAAAAAACTTAAGCAATAAAATGTAAGCAATAAGGGGCTGCACACAATGAAAGGAAGACGAAGCAGAGAATGAGAATATTTCAACCTCATCGTTAGAAACTATGTACTATGGAATGCACAGTTTTTGAAATTTTTCTGATTGTGCGCAACTCTTAAGGAAATTAATGTTGGATTTGCTATTGTTTACAATTTAATGCTTAAATTTTTATTTATGGCCCTTAGGATTGCGAATTGAGGATTAGAACTTAGCCAATCAGGACAAAACGAATTAAAATTATCATTTTCTGATTGATCAAATTCTAATTTCCAATGTGTAAAGCGACACGAGGTTTTCACAAATTGAGAAACGATCAAGTTAATCATTCGGTCAAATACATATATTCAGATATTTGTTCGGAGATTATAGAGCTGCAGTCTCCGGCTGCGATTTCTTTCTTTCCACGACTTTCTTCTCGATCTCGCTTGACTAAACGTTTGATAACCCCGTAACCCTCGAAACGATCAACCACAGCGGTAAGTGTCTTCGCTAGACTCACCGACGATTGCGAGAAATGAGATGAGAACACCATCGGTTTCCAACTCTCTACCTTCTCATAAGAAAAGGATGGTTTCGCCACCGTCGACACGAAAACAAACGGGGTATATACCAGGGCACCCCGTCGTCGACACGCGAGATGTGTGCGTGTGACTTCCCTGGAGTCTCGACGACCCGAATCGCTCGACGGCGAAGCTGGTTTCGTGGATCTCTTCATGAGAGGCACGTCGTGCGCGATTTGTCGAGGGAGAGAGATAGAAGGAAGGGGTGGAGGGGAGGGCACGGGGTGTGACGGGACTCGGGGGGTTCGTAAAGGCAATGCACTGTAAGGAGCTCACAACGACCATACCCTCCCTTTCTCCTTCTTGCCTCCCCCTCCTCTCTCCCTCCTTCTGACTTCTCGCTCTCTCTCCTCTCTCGTCGCGCGACTTTCTCTCTGTCCCGCTCTTTGACTCTTCGTCTCTTCCCTCCTCTCTCTCTCTCGTCTCTCTTTCTCTTTCTCTATTGGTGCCCTCTTTCCTCCCCACCCCCTCGCTCTATCTTTCTCTTCCTCATTCTATGATTTCTTGTCTGTCCTTCTCGCTTTATCATTGCCTCTTCTCTTCTCTTCCCTTTCTACACCTATCTGTCTATCCTTCGACCATTCTGCCTCTCTCTCCCCCTTCTATCTCTTCCTTTCTCTGCCGCCCTCTCGCTCGAGGAGGGCTGAGGAGGGCGCATTGGGGCGCGCTCGCTACTTGTGCATCACTCGTGAACAACCGTCCCGACTTGAGCCGATCTTCGACTCGAGTCGAGGGATCTCTCTCGCTCGGGTAATCCAAGGCTCTTTTTTTTTTCTTCTTCTTTCAAGTCGATTTCTTTAGCCGCGATTTTAAAGCCGAGGAACGGGATCGACTGATACGCCGATACGCTTTTAGAGCATTCCGCGTATATTTAAAATTAAGGTCAAGCGAGAGTCGCTCTCGAGGGGCTGACGAGATTAAATACTCCTTATCGCCGGAGAATCAACGTCGTGCCGCAATTCGTTTAGCACGAACACAGCGGCCATCAGTTATCAGTCACTTGAATTCAAATTTATAACCGAAAGTGTATGAATTGCTGAGATTCAGGTCGGCAGATCGAGAGTGCACACATTCATGCGAGGCGGGACGTCCGGGGCCAAAGGACTCGGAAGTTACGACATCCGGCGTACAATACCGCTTCCTGTCACTCGCGACCTTTGATCTCCGTTTGTCCCACGTGCGATGCCACCTCGTTCACATGCACAATAACTTTGTACAACAAGGCGCCATGTCGCGACGAATCCCGTGGCGATCGATGGGTGAAAGAAGGAAACAGACTTGTGATAATCGAGTGAAAGAGACGCGTGCATGTATATTAACTTACACGAGTCTTGAAAAATCAAAAGCAGCTACGAGACATTATGTATGTACTTGTAGACCGGTTCGTTTCTTATTCTTACTTCAAGACTGTCTTAAGATGTTAATATGGCTTTTGTGATTGCTTCGTGACTTCTTAAGACAGCCTTGAACATGGTATATATTATATAAGACAGCTACAACATTGCGCACAATGCTGATAATAATATTGGAAACCATCAAATTTAAGCCCAAATGAACTGTCCTGCGTTAAAAAAAATGTATTAAATCTTAATATATATTTCTTTATATATAGTACTATCTAAATATAAACTTACAGGAAGTAAATATTTACTCAATAAAAAAATGATAGTTAAATCAAATTAATGGTTTTGTATCAAATAAATGTTTACATGTAAGTGTACTTACTTATTCAAACATATATTTATTAAAATTTAATATTTTTTTAATGTGTATACAATGACAGTAACATATCGGAACAATCAAATTTGAACCCCCCTCCCAAATTTACTTTCTTACTGCACATGCACCTATCTTATTACGTCATGGTCTTAGAATCGATGTAAGAATCGACTATGAATAATAAGTCCTAGAGTTCTAGATAGATAGAAAACAATGGAATGACACCTTTGCGGAAGTTTTTTTTTTTAACGATTGTCGCTTCGCGCTTGAATAACGGTACTTAATCGAATAAACAACGGTACATAGAAAACGATCGCGAGAGGGGGTTTATCCTCATTGATCTCGAAAGTCTCGGGGCTTTTCATGCCTGTGGCGGGGAAGACTTTCCACGCGCGACGCGCTGCTCCGATTTCAAAAGGCGTCGACAATGGATGATTGATTCCTTTAGATCGTCACGCGCGGTTCACGCCGGAGAAAGGCTCGGCGAAAGGATCCGGGGGTCTTGGAGACCCTTATTTACCGTTGCCGGTAGGGCCCAATCCTGGGTACGTCACGTGCCAGTGCAATATGCTATACTATGCCATGTCGACGACGACGACGAGTTGAGAGTTGTTACTTGCGTACATACATTGCGCCTCTGTGCGTCGTCGGGGTCGTTGAACGAGCCAGGGGGTACTCACGACGAGGACGACAGTAACGACCAAGCGAGTGAACGCCAACCCACTTGTGCCGACCCTGGACGCGAGTCACGTGCATACGTGTACATACAGAGCCCGGCAATAATGCGACCCGGAGGGTGTGACCCGTTCCACATGTCCGACTCTTGCACTCTCTCCCTTCCTCCCTCTCTTTCTCTCTCTCTCTCTCTCTCTCTCTCTCTCTCTCTCTTTCTTTCTTTCTCTCTCCTTCCCCCCTTTCCTTTCCTCCGCCCTCTCTTTGTGCTGGTTGAAACCTCGAAGAATACAAACGAGAAAGATTAAATCCCCCAAATTGATAATAGCTACGTTCAGCAGAAAAAGTACTTTGCGACTATCTAATGACGAATTGAATTGGAACAACTAGTGCGTACTATCGTGTATATTAAAGCTGTTGTATAGTGATTTAATTTAAGTGTAAAAGTGAAATGCAAATATTTCAAATTATAAAATACATATTTTATCTAATAATACAATAAAATGTATTGAGTATTTCAGGATTTAATCGATTTCTATGTTTATGTATAAACGTATCTTTACATTTGTCATTTTGTGTATGATGGCTTTAATGTGTACCCAATCGAATTCGCTATAAGATTTCCTTAATGTGATTGGTTTACGTATTTAATTTAATGAGCTAAATTAAGAACAAGAGCAATCATATTACAGAATTTTTGTAATTGCAAAATTATTTTTCTTGTTAAATAGAACGTCAATATAGTCTCAGCTAGATTCATTTTAATTTTAAAATTCCCACGTCTTTGTATTCAAATTGAAGTTAAAAATAATGTATAGCGAAAGATCGAAACGTGCATCCATTTCTCGGGTATTTGTTAAAACTCGTCGCCTCTTTCGTTCGAAATTCATTATCTTATTATTGAAAGAAATTCATTCTTAAATAATTTCAAATGAAAAGAAAAATGATACGTGAATAGTGAAGTTGATACTTTATCATCGTAAAAGCGGTATCCTATATCCGAACATTTTTGGATAAAAATACATCTTGTCAGCCATTCCTCATCCTGTTCCTCGTTTTTCGAATACCCGGAATTATTCTCTGCATCTCGCTTCTCTCACTCGCTTCTCTCTCTCTCTCTCTCTCTCTCTCTCTCTCCTTTCGATATACGACGATATACGAGGACGAAAGTAGGTAGGTAGGTAGGTAGGTGGGCAGACGGAAGTCAGTTTAACGGTATCATCCGAGAGAGTTCAGTCCGTGGTTCAGTTCGATCCTTGGCACGTGGAATGGGGTTCGATGAAATTTCTGAGATCTCTCTGCGCGATGCTGCGTGCTCTTCTTCAGGATATAGCACCCTGCACGAGTGAAAGATTGCAATTTGATATGCTTTCAGAATGATCATCATATAATTTCTTTTCTTGAATACCCGATCCTAATTGAAACGCAGTACTATGCAGACTATGCATATATTTAGAAACTTTCTAATTCTTTCAATTCCTTAACTCTTTAATCAACATCTTATAGAGAGCCGTATATCTTTGATACCCTAACATAGTCCACCTGGTCAATTTAATATTCATCGCAATAAAAAGAAGCATCACACTGAAAGTCTAAGAGCAGTTGTAGTAACTAAATTACGTGCGCAATAACTGCGTTCACATACGCATTGCTCCCATTAGTTACGTACTCTCTTTCCATTGTGATTCCATCAAAGAGGCTTTTTTCATTTTGATCGTTATTCATCGTCTATCTCTATTTAATGTCCTCTGTTCCTTCTCTTTCTTCTATTACCCGGATTTAAATCGTTAGACGGCCCTTATTAAGATTTCTCCACGAAAAGGTCAGATGACTTTCGAAGGGGCGATTGTGCCCCCATCCGCACGGGGTTGTCGGGGGAACAATGAGACGGGAAAGAGGACGTTGACCTTTACGGCGCTCCCACACTACATTACGTCAGACCACGTCCGCCGCGTGCCTGTCTCGTCCTCTCGGTGTTTTATGAGCACTTCGAGCATGGGGTTGCACCTTGCGGAGATATCATTTCCGATATTTCTTCGAGAAAAGAGCAGAGGAAAGAAAATACGTGGTAGCAGGTCCCTATGACGATTTAAAAAGTTTGATATCTATAGATTCGTCAAATTAAGTTCCTCAGATTACAAAGACCGTTAAAAATTCGGCATGTCTGTCATTCGAGGAGGGACAATCTAAACGCGTTATTTAAACATGTTGCGTATCAAAGAACTATCTTTTTTATTTAAAGAAGGGTGATGAGTACATAGGAAGATAAGTACACGTCTCCGTATCATCGAACATACATCACATGACGATATAAATATACGATTTTCATTGCGTTTACTGTTTTTCGAAAGTTTTCTAATCTATACATTCATCGCATTTTCTCAAACATTTACTTACATGAAATTGATCAAGAAGTTATTTCTGTGTGTAAATTGTATATAAATATTATTAAATACGTATTTTCTACTGTAAAAAAAATATTTAGCGGAGAGTATCTTGCGTGAAGGTCACACGTGCTGATTAGAAATCGTTTCGAAGTCAGACTTGATCACCTTCGATTTCCCTCTCTTTCCTTTCCTCTTGAAAGAAGTATCCACATAATTACGGGGTTCCGCATATTATTCGGTGAATCAAGAGGAATACCATGGAGGCACAGCTGCAGCAACCTGTTGCAACTACCCCGAACCCCGGGTCGTAGCCAGCGGGAGGCGTTTGACTGGTCCGAAACCGGGAGGGAAGCTGGGCGAGCGTGTTTCGCGATGGACCGAATAGCGAACCGGGTAGCGAATAATGAGTGCGTGCTTCTTCGGCAAATTCGCGCAGGTGCGATTTGACAGGAACATGCAATGGTAGTCCCGCACATCCCGCTTTGTGAAAAAGCTCTCAGGCACGGCATGATAAACTTGGTAATTTCCATAATCGAAACTTCTCAAAATTCTCATGAGGTAAAATCCGACAAAAAATTTATCCGTATCTGTTTTTACGTTGACATTTAAACTTGTAAACAAACACTGGTGCTTTGTCGCGCTTTTTACTACTATAAATATATATATATTTTATGAACTTTATACTATAATTATATAACTTTACAAGTACTGTCTCAGCTTTGTTAGGAGTGAGCATGCCTGATAAATTCGATTAAGCGAGATAATTCTATGATATCTGATAATCTCCATGCAGGTGGGTCGGATTCTTTTTGAATCAAGATGGAATAATCTGTGTTACCTGTCTACCTGACGATCCGACAATCCGCAGAGGGATGAAAGGGAAAGACGGCGCGGGGAAAGGAAAGAAGAATGAAAGAGGAGGAAGAGGAGGGGAACATGAACAAAGGGCGTATTCACGCGTCAAAAGTCACCACAGCGTGACGATAGGGTGGTCCATGAAGAGAAACCTGTGGGACCTACTTCGGCATTTCAGCGCCACGAGCACTTGTCGCACGGTTGACTGTTTGTTCGCCCGACAAAATGGCGACGCTTTTTTTAGGGACTACATGATCATACTATATCAGCGATATTTGACTTTTCAATTATCGAAACATTCGATTGTTTCGAAATAATAAACGGGTTTAATACGTCAGCGATATAATGCTGGAAATACCTTCCTTCAATTATCTGATTTCTTATTTTTCTTTCTTCATTATTGACAAAATGATATTGATAAAGCGATAATATGATACCGGTAGCTGAGTAATTAATAAAATTTTAAGAGTGAGAGGACAATCTTGCTAACGCATAACACATAACGCATAAAAAAAATGAATCACTCAAAGTCTTCCATTTCTTTTCTTTTTATGAAATAAAATATTCGGATTGATCAATTTTTATACGTTATGCGTTAAGCGATGTTTACAATGAGATTTTAAGGCGTAAAAGTTTAATTAAGTCTTAAGCTTTATTGATCAATCACGGTCGAATATGAGAATAATCGACTACGATTGGTCAATTTCTAATGGCTTAAAAGTTTAAAGCTTAAATTTTATGTCTTAGAAATGTCATTGTAGACGCCGGCTTTACACAAAGGTCTGTGCTCCGACCTCAATATTGAACCCATATATTCTAACATTTAAAACACAAAAATAATATTGTGCGTTGCCATCGCAAGTGGCGTTAGCGACGTATCTTTTTTTTTATCAGGCTCTTGTCCATGAACGGCTCGGTCGAAAAGTCAACGCAGTTACGGCTGGGCCTTTCGAAATACCAAAAAGGCAGGGCGTTCGGAGGAACGCGTGCGAGAAAAAGTCGGCTCTTTAGTAGGTCAACGCCGATGTTGTTCCTTCCCTTCGTCAGGATTACGTCACCCGTGTGCTCCTCCCTCCCCCACCGACTCGCGCTCGCACGCCACCAACGCCAACGCTCATTCGCTCACTCGCTGGTACACGTGAAGATATGATCCGTGTGTGCGCACATAATGTGTAGGTACACGCATCTACCAGGTTTACATGTATACGATACGGGATACTTGTGTGCGTGCTACATCGTGCGCACTTGACCACCCACCCGTCCACCCATTTAGGAAACTAGGAGTCATTTTATCACGTCAGGTATAGCGATCTCGAGTCGTTGCCTGGAAGAAAGGAATCTTTACGATCGCGAACTTCGTGACTCCACTGAGAGACTCTTTCTGAAAGGAAGAATATCTCACGCTTAATAATTCCGCGCTTGCGATATAAATAGATTTAGACTTTCTTCTGATTTGTTTTGTCATATCTGACTCGTACAATTTAACTATTTAATAATCGTGAATTTTCGCGTTTAATATAAAAATTTAAAAGGTATCTGGAGAAAGAAAATTTTCCGCGTGTCACTTCGGGATCGGTGAGCTTACGAGGGGTTTACGAGAGTGTACATGACTATCGCGTTAGAGGGAGGTGACGGGAGGAGGGAAAGAAGGCTATGCGGGTCGGGGTCGAGTCATGCATATCGATGTCGACGTGCATGAATTTTTCATACTCTCCTACGATTTTGAAAGCCGCTCGGTCGCTCGTAAATCCATAAATTCGCCCTACTTGACAGCGAACAAGCTGATGCTGAGAAGAAGTCACCGATGTGCAATATTTGTGATTCGATCTTATGTAAAATTAGAAACAAAATTTTGACGCAAGCGTGTAGGGTCGAGATATCAATGAAATCAGAAAAGTAGAAAGTTAAGAATTCGTAAATGTCAAATGTTAAAACTTTGCTGAAAAAGAATTGGATAATAGTTACCAAATGATGAGTAAAATGTGCGAATCAAACATTCTATTAATAGGACTAGGAATAATTTTATTTTCTTGAATATTTAGTATTGTCAAACAGTTATTATTTATGATAATACTTTACCCATCATTTGGTAGCTATTGCCACACTCATTTCCAGTGTCCGATTTAATTAGTTTTTAACATAAGCTTTATTTTTTAACTACCGTACAAACAAGGGAGTGCAAAATTAGTAATTCGATATACACAAATTAATAAGTCACATTATCTCCAGAGGATCGAAAACATTGAGGAATTAGTTATATAAATTTCATTTAAAATCCAGTTTAGCTGTTGAGAAGTGAAGGAATATCTTAAGACTAAACTCGTGCGGAAAGTTTCCGGGAGTACGCGGAATAATCCATCTATAGAGTTTACGACGGGGTTAACGCTTGAGAGAGATACCGCCTACGTGGTGCGTCCTCTCCACCGATCGCAGTCAGCGCGGTGTCGTCCATTGATAGTTCCCAATAGAGAAAAAAAAAAATACGCTTGCTCGTGGGGCTCGCGCCACGCAAGAGAAAATGGAAAGGAGAATGAAAGGAGACGTTGGCGGAAAAGGTGGTGGAGGAGGAACGGAGGGGGAGGAGGAAGGAGCGTGGTGCGTGGGGGAGGAGGAGGGGGAGGTGAACGAGGGAAGCGAGGAGTGAAAGATATTGGTAATCGAGGAATCCGGGAACTCAGAACCGTTCGAACGGTTGCCGCTGCCGCAGACGCAAGGTCGTTGTCCTTGGGGGATCAACGACCCCTCGACGAGAGGGTGTCGTGGTGGGGGTATCGCGTTCGTCCGCGCTCGCCTCCCCGACGCCGCCGCCGACGTCTGGACATAAGGGCGCCCCCAGGTTGTGCTGTGTTAGAGCTGGGGTTAGAATCAGCCGATAGAGCCGCCACGGTGGTCTGAGTTAACGATTAACCCCGGCTCGATGACTCTTCTTCCTTCCCCTCTAGATTCCGAGTGTCATATGGAAATGCAAATCCAGTTCACTTATTGATAGCGTATTAATAGTTAAATAATAGAGATCCAGCTGATTTGCCATGTTGATGTTGAAGACGTTAACACGACGTCAAAATGACGATAAATATCGTCAGCTTGTTTGCTAGTCGATAGATAGATGAGCTATTTCCTAGAATACGATTGAAAGTATGTAGGAAGAAAAATAGAATCGAGGCAGGAGAGATTAAGAAAGATATTAGCTAGATATGAAAATACTAAAAATTTATCGGAGATTATTGCTCTTCAATAGAGACTAAGTGCCATGGAAAATCTTCGGTTTATTATTTCTGAAATTTTTAGCGAGATTACTCTCTTTTTTCTAGGAGCGATAACGATTTTCTTCCTGGGTTGGAGCCTTTTGCTCCAATCTCTCAGACGGAATTTTTTGTACGTAAGAATTCAAATGTCAGTAGATAGTATCAGTAGAAAGAGACGAGACTTGTGAAACACTCAGTAATCGCCGTCGGGTACGACTGGCCCTTAGAGATCAGGAATAAGGATCGGTTACGTGTACCAAACACAGAAGAGGGACAAGGAGATCAAAGAAAGAGTTTTGAAAGGCAGTTCAAGGGGATAGAGAGTCCGAGTGGTATGAAGAAACCGAGGAGGAGGGTTGGAAAGTTTTATCTTCGGGCCAGAGAGGATACGGCGTAACCACCTGTTGGGGTGGCGGCGGCGGCTCGGCTCTTCTTTGTGACTGTTTATTTTCGGCCGCGAGTTAATTTCGAATATCCTGCGGCTTCTGCGGGTTGATAGCGTGCGCCGGAATGTAGGCTCTCTCGCACAAAGGGGGAGAGGCGGGACAGGGGAGAAGGGGATGATGAAGTACAAATAGCGAGAATAGAATACACGCAAGACGAAGCGCCGGTTACAGAGCGTTCCAGAAACTTACGTCACTCAGTCTGGCTCTTTCATGAATTTGGAGAAGAGTCTCTATATAATAGTCACCATAGTCACCGGATAGAAGAGACATTGTATCTCGACAATGAATAGAATAAATTCAATATTAATAACACAATGGAGAGAAAAAGGTGTCATTCTGATTCAAATCAAGATGTTCCAGATGGGGGAGTTCGGTTCAATCGCGATTCGAATCATACAGAATCCCCGATATCATGGCCCGTCATGTTAACGAAGCGAGAGAAGCGCGCGGGGCGGTTCGGGCCGACGACGTCCTTTCGCGGTCTCGCCGGAAGGACTCGCCGGTGTTACGCTCGACGAAGGCGCGTGAGAGCGCAGGACGATCGAGCAGGGGAAGAACGGGCGTGGATCCTGAGCTGGACACGGAACGCGGAGCGGAGCGGAGCGGAGTAGAGCAGAACAGAGCAGGGCAAGCCAGGCCAGGGAGCAATGTCCCTTCGGAGTCATCATCCCCTTCCTCGCTATCGCGCGTATACTCGCGACGCGAGGTATGCACGCCGTTACTCGCCTCCGCGCCCGCGTGTTCTCTTTCTCTTTCTCTTTCTCTTTCTCTTTCTCTTTCTCTTTCTCTTTCTCGACGCGGCGCTTGCTCGCTTTTTATGGAAGAGCCGTAAGCCGGGATCTCTTCCACGAGAGGTTTTTCTGAGAGAGAGTGAGTGAGAGAGAGAGAGAGAGAGAGAGAGAGAGAGTTTTCCGTCGCTTCGTTTAATCTCTCCACCCCGCGCCAACAATCACGTATATAGAACGGTTGGAGATTTTCTTTTGTAAGTCGTAATTAGGGTGGTAAATAATCATAATGCAGGATTGTATGGAATTATCTTTTTTTGAAGATAAAGAAATATGTAACTCTTAGTATCCACGATTGGTTTATTTGTATCCTGCACATTTCTTTTTTTTTTCGAAAATTAGAAGCATCAAATTATTAGTTATAACATTTATATATTAGGTGTTGGAATTAATTCGTAGCGTTTTTAATGAAAGAATGTTATTTATTTCACATGAGCATTAAAAAATACATTAATGAAAGTACTTCCCATCACTTGTAAAACGCTACGAATTAATTCCAACACCTAATATAATTGTTTGAAAACACAATCTTATAAATACTTTTTAGATGTTAAAGTATATCAGACACTTATAATTTTGATATATTTCCTTGATGTAATATTCGCAATAAAATTATTTACAGGTTTTAAGACGCTCATCTGCATCAAATTATTGAGATCTTTCTAAGATGTTTATGAACATCAATATTATTAAATTGCTCGTCAATTTAATTTGATATTACTACTCTATTAAAAACGCGTTTCAAGAAACTGAAAATTAATTAAATTTGATGCGCAGTTAGCAGAATGCAATATAAATTCACACTGAATTATTAGTACTAAAGATCTAACTTGATCATGTAGGACTTTCATTTTCTATTTATTGTGTACTTATATTATGGTCTCAACAGATATTTGATTTAATATTGTTTCATATACATATTTGTTAAAGTGATGAAAATTAACTGAAACATGAATGACTTATCGTGTGTACTAAGGTATACTGTATATTAATTTTTGTTTATCATTTTCTTAGCGCGTTATCGTTTAATTGTTGAAATATAAGAGGAACGAATATTTATTAGTTACAGTTTTCTCTACGGAATATTTCTCTGGAAACAATCTTTTCGCGACTGTTTTTTTTTTATTCCGAGTGAGTCATCCGTGACGATCGCATCGAGTGACGATTGCGTGATCCGCAGGAGCGAGCGAAGCGAAATGAAAGGAGAACCGACGCACCATTTCCTTCTGCAGTCGCGGTTTCTCGGAATATCCCTTGCGGTCACGACGGTACAGATAAGGATATCTTGGTATATGAGGTGCGCAATGCCTCGAATCGTCGGGACGTCAGGAAACTCGCCGGGAACTGGTATCTCTCGTTCTTTCTATTCACTGTGACCTCAAAACCCTATGTTGGGCCAAAACCTCAGAAGGGCTGCACAGTGCTGGCACCATTGAACGTGCTACCAGTCTCAGCCAAAAAAAAAAGAAATATCGTTCACGCCTCTTTGGGGTGTAGTCTGATAAGATAACCGTGTGTGTGCATACGTAGCGTGGCGTTAAGGCGAATTTACATGGTTCGCTCTTGATGATCCTCGACTTGATGACTCATCTCTGTCAACATATTCGATGAAAAAATTTTTGTTTCGAAATGACATCGGCATTTGTAGAAATTGAAGATTGGTATTTTCCGATCATTTGAAACTACAAAGACGCTCTACGGATTTCTCAAATCGTAGAAACCCATCAGAAGAGAGGGAGATACGATTAGATCGTTTTAAGAGTTCAAATATTATCAGAATGATTATTTAAGACGACTTTAACCAAACATCGATTAAGTTAATCTCTTTAACTTATCAGGAAATAATGCTTGCATTAATTTTTTTCTTATATGAAAAAAGATTAAGAAATCAATACAATACAATAAATTGTGCAGTTAGAAATTTTGTCTAAGCAGTTCTACCGGTTGAATTAATCGCCGATTAAACTAATCGAAAGTTTGATCGAATTCGTCCTTATGTTCATTTTTGCAAATGTAGATTAACTTTAATCTCGACCCAAGTCATTTTTACTTTCCTCTAGTTCTAAGAGTTGGAAGAAAGCAAAGATCAAGATAATCCGAGATTAAAATTTTATCTACATTATGATAGAATTGGACTGCGAACGTTGCAGCGCACGGCTTCCGATATGCTGATCTCCATGTTTAATTGCTCTGCATGATCGGTGTCATTGACACTCCGTGTCGTCGAGAGATCGCCATTGGATCGCTGGTCGATTCGAAGAGAATTCAAACACGGCACAGTAAAGAGGTTAAGACGACACTTAACCCCCCCGGTCGCATATGGTTCCCAGTTGGAACGAACGGCACTGGCGGTGTGTCGTAACACACGAACCTTATGTGTACACTAATTAGGACCATTGAGGAAGAAGACGGAGAGAAGACATTCGATATATAGGACGTCATCCGTTAGCTCATCGCTAGCGGCACGCGGTGTGTTGCGCGACGCATTAACATTTAACATTAACACTAACCCGTTCCTCCTACTAGGTCTCCTCGTGTTCCCCTCTACTAGTTCCTACCTCCTTCCTTTGCCGTTACAGCGATTGATATCATTTTCACAATATCAATCAAGTTCTCTCTTGGTAGTTGGAAATCCGAGTGACATCCGTTTCTCGTTTCAATGTAAGAATTTAAACGTGAAAACGTTTTGTTTTTATTTCAAGTTCCTTCATTTTCCGATGCTCTGCTTGTTTTGTATATTTAATACTATATATTAATTATGTATTTTAAAGATGTACGAATTATTTGAATACAAATCGAATCAAATCAGATAAGATTCGATTCGAGGTTAGAATTTGAAGATATGATTCGAATTCGAAAATTTCGAATATACAAATCAATATATACAAATATTATACTTTATTGCTAAGAAATTAATAAGTGATTAAATTATTTTGTTTCTTTTAAGTAACGATTATCTTTGATTAAAGAATATTTTCCCGATAATAATTAAAATATATTTACTGCAAAATTGAGAAAAATTCATTATTATGTTTTGAAAACAAGAATTTATTTTCTTTTGAAAAATATTTTATAAAATTGATCGAAGAAGTGGATCAAAATTATTTTATTTTAGTAATCTTGATTGAAATATTAAATTAAGAATCTTCTCTCTCACACAAAATATATTTTAAATAAATTTGATGTTTGTGATGGTTCTATGATAGATTTGAAATATTTGAAACAAGTAATTATTTTTTGCGTACAGTAAGTATTTTTCTGTTGTAAGAAGATATAAAATCATATTTCCCATTAATAAGTCAAATAGATACAAATCTTTTATTATCTACATATTTAAATTCAACTTAACAATAATTATGTTGCTAATTAAAAATTATATATTTGAACGATTCGATCGAAATCGATTCAGAGAAAGCCTGTCGATTCGATTCAATTCGAATTCGAATAAAGAAACAAAGTGCAATTCGATTAAGCGTTAAAAGAATCTTGATTCGTACATATCTAATGTATTTACATATTATTCAGATTTCTCGTGAGAATACAGCTCTCAACCTCTCTCTTTCTCTTCTGCACTCATTTCACGTTTGTTTGCACTCTTTGGCGCGTCGCCACGGCTCGTTAATTTTCCGGAAATGCAACCGAACACACTGTTGTAAGCGTGCATTTGTCACGAGGTGCGCCACCCTCGTTGGGGCCCCACCTCGACCTGTCAGCCTCTAATCCCGATTTGCGAATAACAAATGTAAATTTTTTCACGGATCCGCAAGTGCGCAGCTTGTTTCCGGATGAATGCGACATTGCTGGACGACTCGTGGAAATACTCGATAGTCGCCACTCCATTCGCTTTACTTTGTTTTCTTCCTTTATTCGATTCTCGAGAAAGAAAGAACTATTTTCACCGCGATTCTTGACACTTCGATAAGAGGTTTGTTATTTGTAGCATTTTCTGAAGTAAATAATGTTTCATACTTTCGCCTGTATCTTCACGCGCTTATGTGTAGAGATATATTATCGCAGATATACTAGAGACTATTACTGTCTTTCCTATATTATTTTAACAAGATTCGTTTTGTATCATCATTAAGAAAAAGAAACAAGAATTATTAACCCTTCGGAGTTAATGCCAATTTGTATACAATTACTGACGTTGGATTTGTAAGATCCATTTAATTTAAATGTTAATTAAAAGACATTAATTAATTTCATTCAAACAATTAAAATTAAATAATTTGTATAAAAAAGAATAAATGTCCACTAAATGGGTTGCCACAAAACTGGAAATCAGGGAATCATCAGGGAAATTGGAGAACAGTTAGGGAATTTTGTAAAATTTTCTAGAAAATTAAAATTTTTGAAGAAATTCGATATAAATACATCGTATAAATTCATCGTATTCAATATACATACGTATTAATATTTTCGAATACCACCGACTTAACAGTTACAAATGTAAGCAGTGTGTCAGCAATTAATAGTAATTTACACTGCTACGTTAAATTGATCTCTCAACAAAATTTTTAACAGTTTTATAAATCAGAATGAAAATATAAGAAATTTCAAAATATTGAAAGTCGAAGAAAAATATGTCTGAAAATCAGGGAAAAATTATAGATTTTTAGGATGAGGAATTTGTGGCAACTCTGCAAATATATTTTAATAAAGAATAATGTGAGAGAGAGTTTACAGATGTATTTAAAAAAAAATTGAATTGTTTGACATTTTTGACAGAGAGACTTATAATTGAGTAGCTCCAATATAAACTCATCATCAACTCCAGAGAGTTAAGAATCGTTTTAAGAATCAAGAGGAGTAGAGATGAGATAAGGAGATACATTCGAATAAAATTTCCGATGCCTCGAGCAAAGTCGGGATATCAAAGAAATTGGAAAAGAGATAAAGATGGAACATTTTAGATTTTTATGGCGGATTAAAAATAATATGATTGATCTATCCTTCAAATTAAATCGATCGTGTTTTTTCGGACGCCAGTCAGAAAAACGGAGGCGCGTTTCGAAGTACGAAAGGATCGTTCCATGGCGTACATATAACGGGGAGCCGCGCTGGAAGGCAAGGAGTCGGACAAGGCAAGACGCGAAAGAAGGCTTGGCTCTTTCTCCTTCTCTCTCTCTCTCTCTCTCTTTCTTTCTCTTTCTTCCGAGTTCGAGGCAAAGTCGCGTCGGCAGTCGCCACGGCCGTTTCTCAACCCTTTCGCGGTTACGTCACGTTAAAAAAGCTATTTGGGGTCAACACCCCGCGCTACAGCGACACGTGTAGTACTCCTTGGATTCCCCAGTCCCCCCATTTCCTCATCGCTCCGCGGCGTGGCGGCCCTCCACCCCGCGGTAACGCGAAGACAGCCCTCTCTCCCTCCTTCTCCTCCGCGCGCGCAAGCAATGACGCCATTGCTGTCACTTCCCTCCCACCGTCTCACTCGCCTACTCTAAGTATTCCTTCTACTCTCGCCGAGGTTTCTAAGCTTCCTAGACGCGCCAGGGCCAGAAGCCCAGTTCTAGACGGGCGCGCGTAGCTCCGGGCACCGAAGATCGCCGATAGGGTTGTTACCAAACTGTATTGGTAAAAAAACCTCATACATATTTTCATCATAAAAAATTCTCTAATACATATACATGTTACATGCATACATGAAAGAAATAAAAATACATATTTTACATAGAGTAAATGAGGAAACTCTAAATTAAATCGTAATGTCGAAACATTAACCCTCCAGCAAATCAGGCATAATGATCAAGTTTGTGCAACATATAGCAAGCTCTCTTGCGACAGAGGAAATGAAAGATGGAGAAACAGGACGGATTGGGAAAGGGATATAAGACGGGGAGAGAAGAGGGAAAGGCAAAGCAGCCCCGAGCGATACAGCCCTGGCCGTGGGCGCAACGAAAGAGTGGTAGGAGAGTCGCACACAGCCGAGTTTCTCGAGGAACGAGCGAATGAGAGCGCACGCTCTGCGCGAGCTAGAACTAGCTAGAGTTTCGCTAGAGCGGAGCCAAGGACACTAGATGATCAGCAACAGTAGTCGCAAGAGTCAAACGACAGCGGCGGAGGCGGAGGCGGAGGCAGAGGCAGAGGTGGTGGCGATGGTGCGGCGGCGGCGGCGGCGGCGGCGGCGACGGCGACGGCGGCGTCAGAGATGGTGGTGATTCCCCTTTACCCCGACCCACGCCGTCTACGTGCTCGTTCATCCCCAGACCTCCTCTCTCCTCTTGCCCCTCGATATTACCATCGTCGTCCTCACCCCCTCCACCACCGCCGTCGCCGCCACCGCCGCTGCCCCGAGAGTCTCTCTCCGCAGCTTCCCCTTCCAGATACTTTTTTTTGTCCGACTGTACGCCACTCTCGCGTCCATCGCGACAAGGCGGCCGCTTCGGTGCCTTTTTATCAGTTGGCCGAAAAGATCTCGCGAGGATCTTGCCGCCCTGCGTGTTCGCACTCACTTGAGATAGAGAGAGAGAGAAAGAGAGAGCAACCCTCGGGCATGCTGCGAGAATACAAATATATAAATACATTGCATGTATATATGTATATCGCTCTACAGCTCCCCCTTGCATTCGTCTGGTCGCGCGAAATGGCACGAACGTCCCGTTAAACGCGACTGCCAAGGGGTAGAGGGGCAGAACGAAGGAGACAAGGGGGAGGGCAGGAGAGAAAGAGAGAGAGAGAGAGAGAGAGAGAGAGAGAGAAATACAGTCGTGGAGTGCGGGCGACGTGAAGTCGCGGTAGCGCATTTGCGACGCGAGGCACGGATATCGGGGTGAAGAACGTGTTGCGGTCCTGTTGCCAGCGTAGCAATTTCGCCAGTGGTACGACGCGGGAACTATATTCAGGGTTACTCGATTGCCTTTATCAACAACTTTGTGAGACTAGGATCTCGGATGGGTGAAGAGGAATTCATTGCTTCGGAGTAAAGTATCACCAGCGGGCAAAATTTCAACTGGTAGGAGATTTGCTGTCGAACACGCAACAGTGGTCGGGTAGGTTGGCATACAACTTGAGGTTGTTTCGTTGCGAAGTGACCTCGTGGCGTCGTCATCGACGGCGGCGGCGGCGGCGGCGGCAGCGGTGGCGGTGGCGGTGGCGACGGATAGCAAGAGAGAAAAAGAGAGATCGAGATAGAGTGATGGACGCGGTTCGCCGCCGCCGCCTGGTAGAAAAAAGTGCGCAGGCGCGCGAATCGCGCTCTGCTACCCGCGACGACACCACCGCACCGCACACCTTCCCTTCACTTCTTTCCTGCCCTCGTCTGCGTTCCGCACTCGCGAATTTCCTGTCCCGCGGCCAGGGGAGGAGGTGGCGGGGGAGTCGCCTCGTCGCATCCCTCTCCACGTGCATCCCCGCGATGTTCGTGGCCGGTCCATCCCCACCCTCTTTCCTCTTCGCAGGAAAGGACTTTGGTCTCCGTTGCTCTCGTCCTCCGCCTTGACCCTCGCCCCCATACCCACCCGAAATGGTCAGCACTTTCGCGACCAAGGATGAAGTTTCTCGGTAAGCGAGTCGACTCGACTGATAGTTTGTCGCGGGAATCAATTTCAAGGTCAAAGAGTAATTTAGGGAATACTCGGGAACACGGGGAACCCGCCCTGTATATGCTTTAGTTTCAACGATGATATTATTTGCGCGATGGTTAATATTCGCACACGATTTATCCACCCTTTTTATTACCACGTACACTCTTCTCTTTGAGAATTATCGAAGATTATGCGCAGCGTTAACTTGTGAAGAGTTGAAGACTAGAGATTGCGCGGAAACGAGGGGAGGAGGGTGTGTTGAAAAAAAAGAAGCTCGTGATACGATGGGTATCGTGGGCGGAGAGGGGGAGCAAGGTGGGGGCGAGTGCGGTCGTCTCTCCGGATCTGAAAGCGTGAGAACAAAGGGGCGAAAGCAAGTGCCCTTTTTCGAGGGTGATCGAGGGTGAGGGCCAAAGTAGAACGGAACAGAAGCGAGATGTGGTTCACAAGTCTCGTGAACGTGAAACGAGGACAAGACGACTCGAGACGTGCAATAAGAATGCGAGAGGAAACGAGAGAGAGAGAGAGAGAGCGAGAGAGAGCGAGAAAGAGAGTCGTTCGTTCCTTGCGGGGGCTGACGCGAGGAAGAAGCAACATATGGAGAGGGTGAAGCGAGGGATAGAGGGGAGTTTCACATTCGCGACGGAGAACGGCGCGTCGCGTCGCGTCGTCACACGAGCGAGAGACGGAGACGGACGAGAGAGAGAGAGAGAGAGAGAGAGAGAGAGAGAGAGACCAGTAGTAGCGAGAAGGACGTGCTGCGTAGGGTGCGGGGGTGGGGGGAGGCTCGCCAGGGTAGAGAGCGCGAGGGTGTAGTGGGGGAGCTCTGAGCTCTCTGTTGGCTCGTTTCGTCGCGTTGCGTCGCGTCGCGTCGCGTCTCTAGGTGGCGGTGGTGGTACAAGTTTGCGCTCTTCGGCTTTTGCCGCTTGCGGGAGGTTGCGAAGCGCACGCGGCCGACTCCTCGACTTCGGAGCTGAAACTCGGTTCGGCTCGAATCGGCTGTCGTCGGCACGGTGGTTCGTACGATTGAACGAGGGCGCGCGACTACGAGCGAGGAAGCGAGGTAGCGATTAGCGAGGTAGTGAATTCGTTCGTCGTACATTCATTCGTTGGTTGGTTCGGGCGGGTGTGTGTCGCGCTCGCTCGCTCGCTCGCTCGCTGCGTCGCGGTTGCGGTGCAGCCACGACCCACGACGACGGTGAAGGGTACTGCGAGTTGGAAGACACGTCCGTGGCTGCTGCTGGCAGTGCTGGCTAGGCGGGCGTAGGCGAGGTTCCGTGACGGCCGTTCGGTGGCGCAGCAGAAATTCCCCGGCACGGCACGGCGGCGCACGGCTCGCGTACGGGTTGGTCAACAGCGTGGTGTGCGTGCGCTTACCGTCTCGCTCTTGCTCGCTCTCGCACACGGCCGAGACGCGTATGTGTGCGTGTGTATATGTGTATACGTAGCTGTGCTACGTATATCGCTCGGCCGCGCCGTACGTATACGTATCTGCCCCGAGAGAGTCCGTCCGCGCCTCTGACTTGCTGACATGGCGTCCTAGTGCTGCGCACGGGCCAAGTTGCACATCCTTACACACGCACACACACACGCGCGCGCGCGCGCGCGCCACGGATCTCCGCTCCACTTTCTCACCCTGTGTCGTCGTCGTCGTCGTCGTTGTCGTCGTTGTCGACTGTCGTCATCCTCGGTTCAACGGCGAGGATGCCAAGGTAAGTGTGAGTGCTGCGCATCGTGACGCCCGCGTCTAAACGATAACCAGGCGGTACGTTCTATCTTTGACGAGCACCTTCCCGTTCTCATCGCTCTTTTCTCTTCGTGTCGTGTCGTGTTGTGTTGTCACGTTTGCTATCCCTTTCGTCATTCGAAAAAAAAAATCGCAAATAGAAGAGAACCGAGGTGTGCCCACGCGTTCGATTGTCGTCTTCGTCAGGACCGGGGACAGTCAGGGACGGTGTCGTTAAGCTCAAGAAATATGTGAATCGGACCATCAGGTAGGGTCGTTGCCATCGCGAGCCACCCTCGCGAAATCGATATATATTGTCATCGCGACTAGACGGATCTTTCTCTCGTTTCCTCCCTCACAAGACACGTATACATCTCTTTTGCGCGCGCCCTCCTCTCCTCATCAGCCTTCTCTCTTTCTTCGCTTCCATGCCATTCTCCCTCTTTTTGCACCCTCCCTCCGTCCCTGCATTCGACCCTTGTACCCATCTCTCGGTTCTTCATTTTCTTCCACCTCGGCTGGATAGCTGGATTCCATCCGTTCGTGTGGTGTATGTGTGCGCGCGTGTTCTCAGTGTGGTGCTCGGCTCAGCCCCGCGAGTGCCCGCGAATGTATGGTCGCGCTCGCGCGCGTGTCTGTGTACACGTGCGCATGTATGTGCGTGTATCGCCGCGCGCGCGCGTTCCTACGTGGCTGCTTCGGAAGGGTTAACAGCGGCGAATCGGCGGGGCAGAACGGAAGAGGTTAGTTTCGAGGTAGTTTCTTTTCCACGAAGCGAAACCATGATATAGAAAGAGGTCTCTCCTTTCCTTCCTCCCTCTCTCCACCCTCGAGGAAGAGAGAGAGAAAGAGAGAGAGAGAGTGAGACGGAGAACGCCGGGACGAGGGTACTACGTGGCTTATCGGCGCATCGACGGGCGGCGTGCTTCTCGACGTGGATTTTTCGCTCGGGAGAGGGTTGCGTAAATCCTTCCCCCCTTTCTCCCCCTACGTGCCTCTACCCTACCCTCCCATTACTCTCCCCTTACCCGTCACCGCTCCCCTCGGACGTGTCGCGCGGTCGGCTACGGCGCTGCCCATAGGCGCCGATACGCCCCGGGGTGTCGAGGCCGACTTCAGCCTGCTCGCTTCGGTAGAGTTCGGTCGTCTTCGGCTCCTTCCGTCTGTCCCTCCGTCCGTCCGTCCGTCCGCCGGGCATCCTCCCCCTCGCTCACTGCCAGTCGTCAGTTCAGTTCAGTTGAGCTCATTGAAGCCGCGTGCGTGCGTGCGTGTACTTCGTGCTGCTCCGTTCAAAGTTTTCTTTCCTCGCGATCGACGTTTCTCCATTTTTACGATTTACCTCGCGTCCTTGTTCTGTTTCCCTCAACGTCCTATAAAACGTCGCGACAAACAGGTGAGCCTCGGACGACCACAAAGCTGGATTTCAATCTCGGAGCACGTGTCTCCTTAAGTCTCTTTGGCGTTCTGTGCTCCTACTTTTCCTCGAAAGGAAGTTTCACGGGAGAAAGAGAGACAGAGAACGAAAGAGAGAGAGGAGGGAATTGACGTTGATGCTGAGTCGTGCCGGTAATTAAGTCGATCGACACAACTTTGTGGTGTGATAACGAGAATTGTGCAACCTGTGTGCGTCCCTCTCCGCGCGCGCGCGCGCCCTCTGAAAAGGAGGCGCTGGCTGTGGATGCGCGACGTCAGTCAGTGTTCGTGAGTCACGTCGGTGTGTGGGTGAGTTTTTGTACTTTGTATGCTTGAGTGCGTGCGTGCGTCGCAGTGCCGTGTCTCGTGATTTTTCCCGGCGAATTTTTCAAGCGAGGAAAAAAAATCCGTCGTAATATTTTTACGGCAGGGAAATGTGTGAGATGTGCGAATTACGTCCGTTTCCACCAATGTAGATTTAAAAATTTTATATCGTTTCAACTTTCTCTTCACATATTTTTCTATTTCCTAAAAAAAGACGAGTTACAGCTGAATCCAGATTTAAGTTAATTTACATTGATAGAAACGAATATTAAAAACAGAATTGTTCAAACTATGAGAGGAATTGTTTTATGACCCTCTCTAAGTTTCTACCAATGTAGATTAATTTTAATCTTGCAGGATAAACTTATTTTTTATCTTTTTTTAGTTTTAAGAATTACGAGTGTTTCTAAATTAATTTTAATCTCGGTTTAATTTACTCTTTATCTTTTTCTAATTCTTAGAATTAGAAAAAGATGAAGAACTGTAATATTCGAACTGAGATTAAAATTAAACATTGGTAGGAACAGATATTAGAAAAGGATAAATAATAAATTAAGTCGAGATTAAAGTTATAATCTACTTTGGTAGACATGAACATTAGTATTGCTTTAATTTGAAAATAATTTTTGTCATTTTTGATAAACATTTGATAAACACAATTATTTTAAACTTAAAGTCCAAATTTTATTGTAACAAACAGGCATTTCGCATCGAGGCACGCTGTGTCGTCCTATCCGAGTTATCTCGATACAGTTACAGGGGGATTCGTGTTATCTTGAAGATATAGACGCACTCGAGCCTCGGATTGGACTTGGCTCCGCGTTTCGCAACCCGGTGCCAAGGGCCTTCACACGAGATTTCGAGTGTTTATTCCACACACGAGGTGTCAAGGAGCTCCATTGCCACGCCTCTCTCTCTCGTTTATGGGAGAAGCGCCGATAATGACACCCCGTATATGGTTACGTAAACATCGTTTCCTTTGGAATTTTTTCATGAATATCCCGGATATCTCAAATCTTTTTAGTTCAAGGGTTCGCAATTAAATATTTCGTGTGTGTGTATGTGTGTATGTGTATAGAAATCACACACGTGTGTTGTATTTTTTCCAAACTCGTAATATCCACGATATTAATTCTACAATATTAAAAACCAGGGCTTAGTAAAATATCTGCGACTTATTTAAAATAAAAAATAAAAAATAAATTCCAAAAACTTATTTAAAGTATTAAATAAGAAATAGGTCAAAAGAAGTTATTTTAAATAGTAAATACTAAATAACTGTTTAATTTTATTTTTATTTAAAATGTATATTTTAAATAAATTTATTTGAAATTTTGAAATAAGACCGAGCCCTGTTAAAAACAAGTCATCGAATGGTTACGTTTGGCAGAAAAAGTAGCTTTGCAACTGTTGTAAAAATTTTGTGATATGATTGATTTATACATTGAGAGCCAGTGAGAAATGGAGGGCAAGTTCAATCAGATAATAAAGAATTTATAAGAGTTGTACAGTTTCCAAAGACTTATTTCTTTATTGAATTTGAGTTTGGAAGAAATGCGACACGCGTGTTTTAGGCAAATTACTTCTTTCAATTTGAAAACGTTTGAAATCAAATTTTTCTCAGATTTTTTTACGTTCGTTTTTTTTTCTTTTTTCAATATATCACTCGTTTCTGTAATTATCTAGTGAGATTAGAAGAAAAAGGGTCACGAGATATCCTTTCTATCGCACCCTCATCGTTCAAGGACTCGAATGTCTCGACTTCTTAAAAACTGTGATAGATTTGAAAATCATCGGAGCAAAGAGGACTTGGGTGACAGGAAAAGAGAAGGGTGGAGGGCTGCAATACACGCGGGCGACAAGTGCGTGCACGCAACGAAGCATCGACCGTACCCACGTGCGTTTCGATGAGAATTTACATGCGACTTCCTGCGGGCTCTCGCCCTCCCTCCTGATTAAGAGTAGCGTGACGATTTTATCGCGGTACCCGCGAGGGGTTGAAACGGCGTCAATTATGGTGGCGATGATGATGACGATGATTATGATGATGATGATGATGATGGTAGAGAAGGGAGAACGTGCGTCTATATAGACAAATAATGTACGGGGTTAATGTATATACGTTACGCATCGAATACGCCGATTTTTCAATCTTCAACTCGTCGCGAGGGTTACGAGCTTCCTGTAATTCGTTTTATCTTCTTGGAATTCTTTTATTTCCTGGAATCTCGTGATAGAATTTCGGATTAGAAAATCTTCCCCAGAATTTCTATCATAGAATTACTCAGAATAGTTTCCAATTGGAATTATTCAATTATTCCTTAGGTTTCATCATTTCAGATTTAAATCTCTGGTGCTCAATTTTGTTAAAAATAAAAATGGATATTATAGAGCGTTTGTACTTTGTTTGTATCGATTTAGATTTCTATTGTTTTCTAGGAAAATGAAATAATTTCGAATATAGTTTTATAATAATACATGCCCTATTTTCCTCATAAATCTTTTACTGTCTTTACATACTTTGTTCCTTTTAATCGTTTGAATGGAAAAATTTTTCGACTTTTGATCTTTTATATATACTTTCCGCATTATCTGATTATTCTCTTTGAATAATGCAGAGTTTGGAGTAGAAAAAAACCGGGGGTGTTCCCTGAACCGAGAAAAGGGGTTTCCGTGTATCGCGACTATAAAACGAATGGGGGTTTCCCTTTTCCTGTTCTTCCACAGTAAACTGAAATCATAGCATTACGCATCTCTCCACCGTTTCTGTTTCCTTTCGTTAATTAATGTACATTCAGTTGTACTTGGACCGTGTCAAAATCATATCGAACTCATTACTGGTAAACTTTATCTTGAAACTAATTTCTTGCACATCACGCGAATTTATATAGTATGTTCTGAGTTGCTTTTTATATCTCATTTTTTTATGATTCTTTTAATGTAAATGTAATTTTATCTCACCAAAAATGCCATCCTTTTAATTGTTTTATGGTCAGCTCTCTCTTATAAATAAATACAAGCAGTAGAAAGAAAGCAGTTTATGAAATTTAATTTAACGGCAACTATTATGCTTCCCTTCCCCTATTATCTTTTCTTTTCTTACGTATATCAATTTCTTGCAATTGCTAAGATATATCAGTTATAAGAATGTCTGAATTATTGGACAACAGTTCGCATTTTTGTCAACTCGTTAAAGTTTTGATTTTCTTTGAAAAAGATAGAGTAAATTGCGTGCATTCATACTACAAGCACGGTTATAATTGATAAACAGTAAAAAAAGATCTTAAACTATTGTCTCTTATCGGATTTTTTTTATAATTAAAGACTGATTTAATTTTCTCAAGTAGAAGCATGATATTATTTTCCACAGCGTACGTCTCTTTATATGTTAATAATTAAAAATAATATAATTAAGTATATATATTTATTACATGTACTTAATGTTAATATATCATCTGAATTATAAATAACTTTAATATATATATATATATATATATATATATATATATATATATATATACAAAATTCATAAATATAAGATAATTGACACGCTTTCTTATTGACACATCATTATGTTCATTTTAAAACACTTTTTTAAAACGCAGAAAATAATGTAATATTTTATTTGACAAATGTGAAAAATTTAATTATTTATTTCTCGATAAATATATGAAGAAGTAAGCTTGCAAATATTGAATATTAATCAACTGTATCATTTTGATTATTAAATTTGAACAATTGACGATGTATAGTTCAACTAAATCCTTTTTCGTAACAGGTCACTTTTATATTCATTCCAGCAACAGAGGTATTCCGAATCTCTATGCATTCACACACACAGTTTCATGTCTCGTCCTCTTCTCCTCTCTCTAAGTCCTTGATTCAATTAGTGGATCGATTTTTTGAATGACGTCGCGTCATTCCTCGACTATTTTGTAATTGTCATATTCAGAGGGGTGTTGAATGTCCAATAATGCCCTCTCTTGCGTTTCCTCTCAACGGCAGTGGATGAAGGTCGAGGTCGGGGAGAGGCACAAGGATTTATTCGTGGGGACCGGCTCCTTCAAGCCGGCTCCCTTTGTCCTTGCATTCGCACGCAAGAAAAGAAAGAAAGGGGACTTTGCAACCCCGTTGCACTTGCGTGTGCACTTGTTCCCGTGACTACAAGCCGTGCGACTACAAGTTCGAAATGGGTGTCGCGTCCTAGTTACACCTGCTGCTGCGTTGCTCATGCTTGGCGTATAGGATCGAATTCAGGTAGTTTTCGACAAACTGAGAGAGAAAGAGCGAGTCTTATATCGGAATATTCTCGATAGTGTCCGCTGAAATTTTTATGTTTTCAAACGAACAGGGAAGTACAATTGACTGCAGCTTGTCAGAGGTTTTTGTTGGGAAACGGAAAGAAAGAAGTGAATGTAAGGGTACTGTCCATTTCTAACGGGAATCGGGATGGACATTGTCTGCAGTGTATAGGAAAACCGTTCTTGGTATAATCTCATTCTAAGAAAGAGAAGACAGAGGATATACGTTCCCAGAGAATTTTCTCGGAATATTCATAGAGTATTCTTGTTTCTTTGCTCCGCAGAGGTATAGTTAGAGATAGTTCAGAGTGGTACCTTTTAAATCTTCGAAATCTTTGAGGATTTCGTAGAAGATCGCAATGTCTGTAGAAAATAATTAAATCGCCGAAATATTTCACGTTATTTTAAATGAAAAACACGGAGAGAATTTTCTTTTAAAATTTACCCTGAAAATATGATAATTGTGGTACAATACAATATTTTAAAGATTTTTATCATGCACTTTAGTAAAATTAATCAAACTTATTTTACACTTTATTGTAGTTTTATCAATGAATGAGAGGGATTTACATTAAAACTCTTCAAAATACATTCTTGTCCCACGACTATCATATTTTCAGGATAAGAAAAAAATTCTGTCTATGTATATGTTCCTGTAGATATTCTCAGAAATTATTTTGTAGAAGATATCTTTGTATGTTCAAAGAATGTGTTTTTGTGTTATTATATATCAGGGCGAAGTTGTCAGAATAGTTAGAAAATATTCCCAGGATATGGGTTACGGACGTTGACTTTACAGACTTAATGACTAATTCGTCCAGTGTCATATCGGAGTTGTCTCCACATAAAATCAAGGGTCTCTCTCTCAGTTGCGTCCCACCGATTTCCTACGCAATTTTTCGTTCCCATAGAGCGATTCGATCCATGCACCGTTGCCCACCCCAACTCGACCGCCCCTTGTTTTTGTACCCTGGAGAGCCCCTTCGTCACATCCCCGTGTTCTTTTATTTTTTGCCTGCTCGTCGGTGCCCCGTCCTCGTACAACATTCAGTCACCGGAACCGCGACATCCTTTCGCGGATCGCCCGCGTTTCTTGCGATCCTTTTTTTTCCCTCCCCTTGACGCGCGCGCACGTCCATTGAGGTCGAGCGTCACGCACGACGGCGTCGCGAACGGCGTGAGGAAAATTCATAAAACTCCCTCAATTTTTCCCCACAATCGCTTCAATTAATCTCACGTCATCCTTAGACACTATTGTATGTTCGCAGGTTATTGAGATTTCAATAAATTTGAACTTGAAAAGAACGCTAGATGTTAAAAGAGATATTACGCGTTAATTAAAAGGAATACATAGCGAATCGGAAATATGTGTCGATGTAAGAGATTGCTACAACTTGGCACATTCTTTCCAAGCGTGTGAAATTTTTGCGTGGCTGAAAAAATTTTTGCGGGATGGGCGCCAATGCGCGCAGCGAGGTCGAGCGTCGTCATCGCCGTCGCCGGGAGGGTGGCGAGAGGGCGAGAGGGACGTCGGAGAGGGCTGGGAGATGTAGGACTGCCGGAGGCTCGAGGGGAGAGCGGGATGCGGAGCCACAAAGATGGCCGCTCGGCAGTGAGCGCGCATGAGGGGTCGACTCTCTGTGAGGGATTCTTAAATGCACCGTGTTGTTGTTGGCGGAGATAAAATCTTTTTCGTTTTACGATATACATGTATTTGTATTAAAAAAATTTCTACTAAAATATTAATAATAATTTTCTATAAAGTAGCATTTTGCGTATATGCAGAAATCAGTGCGTTTGTAAATAACTGCGAGTCGCCCTAACTAGATTAAACTTGAGGTTAATCCCGGGCGTGCGCGAGCGTGCGAATCGAGAGTATCGCGCCGCTTCTCTTCGCGAAGCTTTGAAAATGTGGGACACGACTGTGTGGCTTGACGCGGCGACCAGCAGGGCCCGCAGCTCCCCCCCCTTCCCCCCGCGCGTCGCGAAATTCTCCGTTAACTCCGCCGTACCTGGTGGCACGCCGCGGCTAACGGAATGAGCAGTACCTGTGCTGACTGACGGTGCTTCTACACACACACACACACACACACACACACACACACACACACACACACACACACACATATATATATATACACACACATACACGCTGGTTCACGCGCCAGATATACAGGGTGTACCGGGAAACCCCGCCCGCCCATCCGTCCGTTCGCCCGCACCGGTGTGTACCTGAAGCGATATTTTGTCGCCGTAAACTTCATCATGTGCCCACGGAATATTCCTGTTAGTCTAAAATAAAGAATATTTTTTCGCTTCGCTTTTCGATTTAATTGCTTTGTCAAATAATAACATATAGCTCGCAACTGTTATTTGAGATATATAATTAAGAAATAATTAATTTAAATTCGATAAAAGCTTCCTACATTCTTACTCTAAAATTTTTAAGAAATAAAATTTTTAGAGTGAAATTTCACTCTTAAAGATTGAAAATTGAGCCAGTCTTTTTCAAGATTGATTAAATTTTTATTATTCTTTAGTAGAATGAAATTCTACTCCAAAGAATTTAGAGAATAATTGTTTTTAAAGAATGACAATCTCTTGATTGCGCGTCTGTTTGAGGGTTTCTTTTTTACCATCGATATGACCATCTCGAATGCGTGCATTCGTGACGCATGCAGGCGTGTGCGTCAAAGAATGTATGTATCGTCGTTCCAAGCGCATCCTGGCACTCCCCCAGTGGGTGGAAGTGTGACAGGGAACAGATATCCGAGTGCGTTCGTCCTCCTCGAATTATTATTATCGCGTAGGAAGGAAAGAAGAAGCGATCGTATTAAATGTCTTTGTAACGATTAAAATATTAAATAAAGTATTAAATATCAAACGTTAACAAAATAATGATAATTAATACAAATATATTATTGGAGAGAAATTTTTAATATTAGATGGAAAGAGATACATTTAATTGCAGAAATGATTTAGCGATTTGCAAAGAGAAATAGTTTACGATCGAGTCGACGAAAGAGTCGCTATGGCAGTCGTGTGCTATCGCATAATTGCTAATTAACGATGTAATCGCGCCGCTTACGGCCTTGCATTTTCCTTGCCCTGATTATTATAGTCGCACGAGATGAAAGAAAGAACTTTGTGCTAGAATCTAGGATCTCAAGCCAGCCCTTCGATATATTATATAGAATAAAATTCGATTTTGCGCGACAATTTTATGGTTTAAATTGCGATAGAAAAATATCTCGTCATTCTTATTTTACATCACATGACGAAATGCGGGATATATGAATATAAATCAGTGACCTTTTGGGAAGAGAGCTCGAAACTTTGGTTTCAATTTTCCTCATCGAGGAACGTATATCTATGTTTCTCTCTTTTTCTTTTATCAATTTCGACCTCGAAATTCGGCCAATCGATGCAGCAACCCTCTATTTGTAGGACGTAGCGCGTCACCTCCGGATGCGCGTCCTCGCCGCGCGATTTTCTCTCTCTCCCTTCCCCCCTTCTCCCTCGCCGCGTCAGTTTCTCCTCCTCCTCCTCCTTCTCCTCCTTATCCTCCTCCCGTGCCCCCTTCGCCCCTATCGAAGTAGCGCGAAGGCGACGAGATCGTGGCTGCGAGTCACGTAAATCGCGACTCGAGGAATCGCCGCGGATGTCGCAATCGCGGTAATATTCGTGCCGGTCTTCCTTCCCCGCGCTCGCGCGCGCGGTGGTAAGGCCGGGAGGGATGGGGGAGGGTGAGAGAGGGAGAGGGAGAGAGAGAGAGGGCGAAAAGAGAAATAAGAGGCGCGTGTTGCACCGTGACGGAATCCCGGCACGAGTGATTTCGCCGACCGGACACGTACATCCTTGAGCAGCTGACTCAGCGGAATGTTCCTCTAATCGATCCGTATCTCTCGCCTTCTTGCGAACAGCAGGAGCAGTCGAGATGAAAAAGGAAAGGATTAAGTAGAGAGAAATAAAAACTGGCTAGAGAAAAAAAGAGCGAAAGAAAAATGGAAGCGTGTTTATGAAGTCGTCGATGCATTTGGGGCCGAGATAGGAGAGACGAAAAAATTATGTTTACGTATATAAGACATGCGGTAACCTCGTGTTTTTTCTATAATTTCATTTTTCTGAGAAATATTAATTTATATTATACAAGAATAAAAAAATAAAATATATATTAAATGATTCAATCCTCGTGATTTTATTTGAAGATAATTTTATAACAGAGTTAAAGAGAATAAAAAAAAAAGAAAGAGAAGGAAGAAACGTGGAGGAGAAGGCTTCGCGCGGAACGTGATTTCTCGCCGCGAACGGACCGAAGTCAGCCGCCGGGGTCCGTTTTTGCGGAAACGCGCGGTATCCTCGCAAAGTACGCGGAAGAAGAACGCAGGCGCGAGACGGAGGAAGAGAGAGGCAACTATTTCGCTGGTCGGCGGGTACGGCCGAGCGCGGGCGAAACCGGCCGAAGCGGAGTCCGGGCTCCGAAACGCGCAGCGGTATTCACGCGGCGTGCCAGAGCGAGTGCGTGTAACGCCCGCTTGTTTGTCGTTGTTCGTTTTGTACCTCGCGCGCGGCGTGACCACTCCGTCGTTGCTGATTACGCAACGCGTGGCCATGAGAGCGCCTCGCGTTCGCGAGAATGCAGCCACACGCGCGCGTGCTCACTCGTATCGTCGCGCAGGATTGGCGGGATTATCGATATCTCGCGATGTGTTTACAACAACAAATCAGAATGCGCAAGCTTCTAAACGTCCAGGCTCCCAGTCTCGGCTATCATCGAATTTAATAGTGCTGCTGATTCCGTAACTCGATATGAAAATAATTATTACGTGCGGCATCGAATTTTTAGCTTATTCGTTACGTAGACGCGTTACGTAACGTCTCCTTCAGCCGTCTTGTTGCTATACGAACTTTTTTTTTTTTTTTTTTACCGTCAGTGTTTACCCGGAATGATATAGATAGGGTTGCAAGACGTAACAACTCGCCGGGACTAGTTGAGAATCGCTGATCTAACGCGACGTGCAGGTTCACTATGCGCGCGTGCATGCGCACGCGTGTAGGCGTGTATGGCGCGCCATGACTTGTAGGATGAGTATGCAAAGGCGTATGTCTCGTCTAGAAATTAATGTACAACCAATATTAGGCGGCGCGAACAGACCGTTTCGTCATGTGATATATAATAAATGAGTATACAGGTGTCGATAATAAGAAATATGAGAAAACGAAGAAGGATGAAAATGTGGAGAGATAGAATTGATAATTATTAACATTATTAGATCTGATAGTTAATATCATTTTCACTCGAAATACTTTTGCGAAATACTTAACCTTTTTTATTATTTAATTTTTTTTTTATTATTTAATCAAGCTCACGGAAAGTGGATTAATTGAGCAGCAGCCGTGAGATTGCAGCATGTAAGCAGTAATATGTCTATTATAGTGTGATTTTTATTTAAAGTCATTTCAACACGCGAACTGAAGAGATATTTCATTAAGCCTATCGTGATTGAATTACAAACGCGCCAGGAAGATAATAATTTTGAAATTAATAATTTATAAATATATATTCTACAAGATTATATAGTAATTTTATTTTTAGTCTAATTAACCTTGTACAATAAATATTTTGTTTTATAATCCCTATCTGCAATTATAATGTTTGTGCTGGCTCGGATGAAGCAATATCGAATTAATCTCGCGGCGTCATCGAATTCATATACTTTGGGTCTTCTTTGCACACATACACATACACACACACACACACACACACACACGCACACGCACGCACGCACGCACGCACACACTCGCGCGCGCGTGTTCCTGTAGCCGTAAAAAAGAAAAAAATTAAGGAAAGAGCAGAACAGAAAAGAAGAGGAGAGAGAAACCGGCAGAATATCACGCGAATATCGGAGCGACTAAGTAAACATGAGAGCGAAAGAGCATCCGACATTGGGTGCCGGTTTTTATTCGTGCGTTTTGCGTTTCGGAGAACGCAGTTGTGTACACTGTCATGGTCTTCATTTACGTCTGCCGACGAGTCTTTCCTTCGTCAGGTACCTTCTTCTCGCGAAAATCGAGACACCGATACTCCAACAGTGCCGGTTGCGATAAAAGAGATAATCATGTTTTTTTCGCGAAGAGTGTATATCTGATCGGTATATCTTAAACATTTAATTCACACATGATGTCGATATTTTAGGAAACACCACGGTTTAATGTGCCTACCGTTTATAATATTGATAATTAAAATGCACAATAATAAGTTCATTTAAGATGGTCTCAAAGAGATTTGTATTCTAGAGATAGGTACTCTATAAGAGAGTAGAGTTTGTCCACGAGATGACAAACTTTTGATTAGCTCGTCATTTTTGTCAATTTTACCTTATTAAATATGAAAGGAGCAATAATAAATCTTTTAAGTTAAATAAAATTTTATTTTTAATGTCAAAATGTAAATCAATTTATTTTTGTGGTTAATTTTAAAGTAAATCATATCTATATTAATATATGCATTTAGTAAATAATAAATTAAATTGGAATCAAATTTCATATTTTCTTGAGTAAAATTGTTTTAACTTCATTGTTTTAGTTATCAAATTAACGACGTGTTGAGTAGGAACAGTGGCAATATCTATAGAAATAATTATAAGTAACTCAAATTGTATAGTGTAAATTCAAATGAGTAAGAAGATAATACAAATTAGAATGAGATAGCATATGTAAAAAGAGACATTATACTCTTCTTTCTTTCTCTCTGTTTTGACAAAATTACTCATGGCTAGACTCTATAATAGAGTCTTAATAGTTTTTAGATAAAGTCATAGTTCGATTTTGTAACGTAGAATTTGAGCATGGAATTTAGTTATGTTAACTCCGAGGTTCATTCATTGATCGATGCTCACGGGGTTTATTTCTGTCTCTATATTTCCCTGACAAAGCCAGGTTTCGGATAACACGAAAGTCAATTAATCGCACGAATGGACAATGCAGAAATAACGGAGAAAATAGCTCTAGTCTCGTGGATAATTTGGATGGTAGAAATTTCAGAAATCAATTCCAACAATTATAAAACAAGAGTGATAATAATTTTAATAAGCGTAATAATTTTTCTAATAAACTGTATTAATGTTATTACAAAATGTTTCAACAATATTTAAAAGAAAAATTGAGAGATTGTCTCGATCTGTTAAATATCACGAGCAGAATTTTTTATCGCGAGATCCGCATATTGTATGCTCTGCATTAATTACATGCACTGCGTTTCTTTCTAAAATCATCACTGCGTGCAGGTGTTTTAGAATTAATTCGATATTGAGAATTCCCCGGCTGTTTATATCCTCTGTTGCCAGATTTGTAGATGATGCGTGATTCGCAAGGACGATGCGATCGTTACGCGTTTGGCCGCGTAATCCGATCTCGCCGCGGATGTTTCCCGTTTTTGCGAGTTAATTGATATCCCTTGGTAGATACCGTAATATAATTCGACGCCGTTCCCCCGGGTAGAGTCGCCAATCGTTAAAGATCGATCTCTCGTCTCATTCTCTCTCGGTCGCTGCACCGCCTCTCTCGTCTCGCCATGGTGTCGACTGCCATTCACCGTGAAAACCGTACGTACACTTGCGCTCTGGTCACCAACAAGGTCGCACAAGGTCGCACAACCATCCTGCATCCATACGCCATATGCAGCGGTATGCATGCGTGCATGCGTGCATACGTGCATACGTGCATACGTGCATACGTGCGATGCAGGTGGACGATATCGGCACACAGGTCGATCTCTGAGGAAATAGGAATCTGAAATTGCATTAACATTACAACGAATATATACGATTCTCAGATCCGATTTCACCAATATAAAATTAACTGTAATCTCGATTCAATTTACTCTTTATCTTTTTCTAATTCTGAGAATTATTCCCGTTTCTACCAATGTAAATTAACTCAATTCAACCTATATACTCATCTTTTTTTTTAATTCTTAAATCTAGAAAAAGATGGACAGTAATGTAGTTAAATTTTAATCGAGAGTAAAATTAAACTACGTTAGTTGAAAACGGATTTAGTTGAAAACGGAAGAAGATAAATAATAAATTAAACCGTTAATTAAAGTTAATTTTACATTGATGGAATCGGGATTTCGGTTGTGTATCTCTCTTGGAATTAAATATTTATTTCTGATTTGTCGAATAATTAAATTTATTATTGAATTCTTCATTTATTCTTTCTCGCCACTTCGCTTCATCAAAAAATCAGGAAGATCTTGTCAATTTATCTCCGTGTTTCGCACGATGCAGCCATCTACATACACGTAGCGTGATTTGCGCGCGAAAGTACTAGCGGGGTCTCGGTATCGATCCGAATGCGTAGAAAATGTTATTGATTCCCTCGGCCGACCTGACGACCTCTTCTCTCCATGGCGACGATCCGACTGGAGAGACCGTGGCTTTTCTCCATCCCCTTTTGATCATTTTTCATCTCGCTGTATATTACAGTACATGAATTGCTATGATATACCTAAATACAGTATACAAAATTTTAAATCTCGTACAAATAATAAATTTATTATACAAATAAAATTGTGTTAAAATGAAACAAAAAATAAATTATTAAGATATCTATAAAAAATACAAAAATGTATTTAAAAGAATTACAATGTCTAACAAGTAATACGTGTAATTATCGAATACTAATATCATGATATTAATTAATTATGATTTAATAAAAAAAACAAAAAATATTGGAAGTGAAGAAATTGAAAATTAAACTTTTAATGGAAACGGAGGAGAATATTTTTCACACATCTTCATTTAATTTCAATAGATCGTCTCTCACCTCTCATTTAGAAATAAAATGTCACGTACATGATGACCGCAATTGGAAGGGGTGAGAGGAGAGAATTACATAAAAGGCACACAAGCCTATGACTTCGCCTATTCGTTTTCTGCCTACGCCCTCCAGGGTCATACATCCCACGTTTATCCTCCATCGTATTTCTATCTTTTCTTTAAAGTCGTTTTTGTGGCTTTGAACACTTGGAGTATGCAGAGCACTCAAAACACCTGTTACAATGATTTACTCATCAAAAATATTCAATACTCTAATTCGAAGTTATAATAATTATTTTATAACGTTTGTCAACAATAAAGTATTAATAACATTGGCATATTATAAAATTTTCAATATATCGCACGAACTTAAAAAATGCGAGTTTAATTTGCTGGAAAAAAAATTATAGTCGAGCAAAATTCGGTTAAAATTTAAGACAATCAGATTTAACTATGACATCTCCTTCACGTTACTATCATTCTGTGACAGATCACGAGTAAGACGGGCACGATAATTCTTGGCCGATGAGGAGCAGAGCAGCACGAGGGCGAGTAGTAGAAGGAGCAGCAACACGAGCAAGAGCGAGTGGCTTCGTCGTCGTAGAAGGTGGTGGCGGTGTGGAGAAACAGAAGAAGGAACGAGGACGAAGTGGCGGCGGCAACAGTGGCAGTGGCAACGGCGGCAAAGCGGCGACGAACAGCCAGGTCCCCCCATGTTAGCGGATATCAACGGCAACCTGGCGGATCTGAGAAGCGAAGCGATGGCGTCGCAGAGATTTTGTCTGCGTTGGAACAACCACCAGAGCAATCTGCTCTCCGTCTTCGACCAGCTGTTGCACGACGAAGCATTCGTCGATGTCACGCTGGCCGTTGAGGGCCAGCTACTCAGGGCACATAAGATGGTGCTGTCGGCGTGTAGCCCCTACTTTCAGGTAAACTCTTTTGACATCTATAATTTATTAGATTAACATTCAAAACTTTAAATAAATGAATCGTAGCAAGTAATTTTCATGTTATAATAAACAAATAATGTTTTAAATTGATTTTATGATGGATTCTATCATAATTAGAAATCTGTTGACATTGACATGTTTAGAGAAATAGATTATAATTGCTACGTACAACTTGTTATTTACTAAAATATAAAGATTAAAATTTTAAACTGATAAGATATATACATATATATAAATTATATTTACAGGCCCTGTTCGTTGGACACCCTGACAAGCACCCGATAGTCATTCTCAAGGATGTTCCATATGTGGACATGCGTAGCCTCTTGGATTTCATGTATCGTGGTGAAGTGAGCGTCGATCAAGATCGACTGACCGCTTTCCTGCGAGTCGCCGAGTCCTTGAGGATAAAGGGCCTGACCGAAGTAAATGAGGACAAGTGTGATTTGCCAAGTATAACGTCCTCGCTGTTGGGCGGCAGCCAGAACGCGGTGGCACCGCCGCCGCCCAGTCTTCATCGGATCAACCAAATCGGTCCGCATCATCATCATCATGTCGCGCAGAAGAGGTTCCATCATATGTCCAGTCATCCGTTGCTTGGTTCGGCGCTGACAGCGCCTAAGAGAAAACGTGGTAGACCCAGGAAGTTGAGTGGTTCGTCGGATACGCCAATCGGTGAAATCGGCGGTCAGGACCTGCAATCCTGCTCTGGCGCTGATCTAGTCCAGGGCTCGCCCGAGATGATGGAAATGAAAATGGGATTGGACTTTCAGAGCGAGGTTAGCGGTAACGGCAGCGTGAGAAACACCAGTGCCTCCTCTTCCAACAACGTTGGCGCCAATTCTGCGACAGCCACTAATAATCCCGCTGCCGCCGCCTCTTCGGGATCATCATCGACGAGGAGAGACGAGCCTACGGAGAATGGTACTGATACACCGGAACCAGTCACGCGGGTCAAACGAGAACCAGAACCGACGCCCAGCACCTCGGCGCAAGGTATAAAATGCATTACTATGTCCTATATAATATAGAATTAAAATTTTTAAACTTTAATTTAATCGTTTCGTTGTTGTTGATTCTAGCCTCGGATGAGACATTCGCGCGGCCGCACAGTAGGCAAGGGAGTGAGGGTTTCAAGCAAGGTAAGATCTTCAGTTCACTTAACTTCAATATAAAGAAGCCTTGCATTGCTAATATTCCCTAATATATATATATATATAGCGCAAACAATGAATTTCACGCGATTCACGTGATTTACCTGAGTATCCCTCAGATATCGTAGCGTATCTTATCTATCCAACGGAGAGCTGCGCGCGTTTGCAAATTGTAATTAATTACATGATCGATTGTATAACTGTTTGTGCATAATTTATATCGTCAATTATGCAGACATAAATGTGTACTTAGTAAAATATTAACTCCTTCAGATTTTATCATTCTATACGTGATAAACTTACAACTGTTTTTTTTTTGTATCTATTGACAGACTAAAATTAAAGAAAGGAAATTTTTTAATTAAATCTTACATATAGATCTGTAGGAGTTAATTTTTTTTATTTTTACCCTTCAGCCAAGCGTATTGTTGCATAGAAAATATTTCTTATATTCCTATGATTCTAATTACTGATTTTGAAGATGCATTCTGAAAATTATTAATTACAAGGTAAGTCACAAGATCACTGAATGCAACATGCGTCTAAGGGTTTAATCACAGTCACAGTTTTAGTAAAATCGCGCAGTTTTATAGATGCAAAAGATAATAAATTCGCGCGTCTAATCACAGAACGATGCCCCACCAGATATCTTAGCATGGTGTGAAATGTGATTCCCATAACGCGAACGCGGAGAAGAATGTTAGATTATCTTTTAACATTTTTTTTAATCTAATAGTTAAAAGAAAAATATAATATAATTACTACTACGTTTAAAAATAATAATTGTGAAATTATGATTTGAATTGAACGTATTAATTCTGAATAACGTTAAGTTGTTATCGAATATTCTTCTCCGTGTGAACCCAAAGGACAGGGAAAGAACTCGCTTTTGTGCCGTCCGAATGCTTATTCGTTTCTTGTGAACGCGCCCCGAGGAGCAAGCAAGCAAGCGAACCTTTGCGCGGCATTATGGACGACGCTGTAGACTCTCTACGTGAGAACGACTCTTACGGCTCTCTCGCATGATTCGTCGAGGTCGATCGACGACTGAGAATCTCAGAACCAGAAGCCCGATCCCGAGGGCTCGATATCACAATTAACTTGCACCACAAATCTCGAGATTTCGCGTCACACTTCGCGCGGATCCACCTTTAATCACGCGCGTCGTCACCGTCGTGGACGACGCTTTTATCCTAATGTACTGCTAATGAATTTGACTTTTCAGACATCTCTCGAGCTGCCTTGCCGAGCGGCTCGGCCAGTCGTTGTCGCACTCCTGCAAGCGCGCTCCTTCCGCTTTTTTTTTCTTTTAGGAGCTAGCCAGGACTCTCGCGACCCTCGCGACGTAGCGAATCGCGCGCGCAGATCATTTCCGTCAAAACCGTCGATCCCGAAATCTCACGTTTACTTCTTGACCATTTTCGAAACAAAACACACACGAAGAGAAAAAGTAAGAGGTAGAAGAAAACAATTCTAACGCGAGAGAAAAATCTGCATTCGAAAGAATTTGAAAGAAAAAGACAGTAAAAATAATTTCCCTTTCCGAAGCGCGAACGGTGTGTCTAAAGAGGGTAGTCGCATGAGGGATGTTATATATCCCTTCGCGCGCGTGGTATTCAAATCGCGAGAAGAGACGAAATCGAGACGAAAAAAAGGATGCAAGAATAGACGAAAATATACATATATGTATATAGAAAGAGAGAAAGGGAGAGAAAGAGAGTGTGTGAAAGAGAGGGAGAGAGATATTAAACGGAAAGTCATCGTCTCGCTAATCAAGAATTCGCATTCGGAACTAGGAATGTTGTTACCATGACACCCCGCGAAAAAACCCCCGGAAAGGGAACTCCCCTCTGTGCGAGCGTCTGCGAAATTAATTAATCTCTAATGAAACCCATTGCACTCGCGCCGCCGAGTACATTGTTCTCGTCGACGACATAATATAGATATATTTAGAAATACATACATATATATATATATATAATACCCATACGTAATTCTCACGCTCGGCCAATGCGCAGCGCCTCATTCCTGTCTTCCCTTCCGCCCTTCGTTCTCGGTAGCACAAAATCAGCCACCTCCTTGTTCTTGCCTCTTCATGATCAATCTGTATTTTCTGTCTGCCGCACCGCACCTGTCGCTCTGTTCGATGTCTCGAACCTCTCTAGACCTAAAGTTCTCCACTAACATCCCCATATCGCGTTCACCCGATGCTCTCTTCTCCGCACGATTGAAAAAAAAAACGCTTCGCTGCCATTGGCCAAATGGTAACAGGAGGGGGTGGAGCCAGCTTTTAGCGGTGCTTACTTTTTTTTATTGTTGTCTGATTTTTCACACCTTGAACGCTGGTTAACTTCTTTTACGCTCGTTCGTTGCGAGGAAGATAGAATAGTTTCACTGTTTTTTTTTTTGTTTTTTTTTCTTTTTTTATCGCGAAAAGACAAACGGCAAAGAGGAAGAGAGAGGAGAGACGTAAACGCGTCGATGATGATTACGATGATGATAATGATGATGAGTGTTATACAACGGACGATGCATTGTCGGCAGGTTTATCGTTTCCGTCTTCTCTTGCGTTCTTCTTGTTGCTTTAGACGATAACGACGACAATAAGGAAAGATGAAAATGAGAGACAAAAGTAGAAACTGGATAGATTAATATGTAAAAATAAAAAGAGAAGTGACAAACCAAGAATGAGAGAATCAAATCAAAAGAGAAAAAAATAGTGTGACGTACATTTCTTTTTTTTTCCTATGAAAAATGTATTACGTTGCGCGCGCGCGCGGGAGAGACAGAGAGTGCTTCGAAGATGTCGTCGGAGATGATCTCGTTTCAATAGTGACCGTAATCACTTTGTTCACTTTTGGGTCGCAGGTGAGTGAGATTATCTTCAAGTCACCATCATTCTGAAAGATTTTTAAGCTTTGCGCGGGGGAAGCGAGGAGCTAGGGATGCCAGCCGCTAGAAAAAAAGAATACAACGTTATAGAACGAAAAGGAAAGGATCGAAATCAAAGTCGATAGATGATAAAATAGATAGAACGAAAAGACGGAACCGTTCCGAAAGAGGGTGCCGGGGGGTAAGAGAAAATACCGGATGTAGAAGAATGTGACGCCGGAAGTCGAAAGCGGATAACGATATTGTGTTAGAAGTAATCACGTGTACATAAACTCGAACGAAATTTTATAAAGCTAATCAATCGAATGAAATACGCAAGGAGGAGAAAAGAGTTGCTTTTTTTTCTCTCGAGCGTCCTCGATCTCGATGGATCGTTTTCCCGTAGAGATGGATACAAGCAGACTGACTGGACGTTACTGGACCGAAGGGGGTGGGAAGGGTTGGTTAAAGTGTGCACATGTATCACTGGTGAGCTGTTAATCAATTTCGTATATGCGTGATTGCTTAATACGCGTATATATGGGTTGTATTCGTTGGAGCGCACTTTCTACTGATCGTAGATTCCAAGTTGGGAGTATCATTTCAACAAGTTTTACTTCATCCCTGGATTATACAAGCCGAGAGATAGACTGCATTTAGCAGAAAAAGTAAAAGTTTGTAACCGTTGTAAGATTCTTTAATATGATTGGTTCTTGATTTTAGTTTCTTGCTGAATATGTAGTATAATTGTATTAAAGAATCTTACAACAGTTGCAAGCTTATAAAGCTACTTTTTCTGTTGAACGCAACTATAGATTTGCATTTTGTTCGAATATCCGGGGTGCGTTCAGGAATTCAGAGTGTCAGCATTTTATCCTCGTTTACTGAATAAACAAGGATAAAACATTACAACCTGAGTGCATCCGGGTTAAGTTTCTGAATGCAGCCCTGAATGTCGTTGGTTCTCGAGTTACGAGTCGATCGAGTGTGAAATGCTTTGATCGGTTGTCGACTCGAAGAGGGATTCTCGACAAATCTCTCGATGTTCGAACAATTGCCGTTCGATAATTGTCAGTTTTCCCTTCCTGGAATCTACAATAAGAATGGAAGTGCCGTGTCGCGCGTCACAACCCGTATATACGTGGATTTTCTATGTGCTCGCGAGTATGCAAGCGCGTGTGAAATGTTCATCGAATGAATGGGGAGGAGGGAGGATGCATGTGTAAGGTGGATGGATGTGCATGGCAAAAAATACGAAGTACGCGTGAAGAGGTAGGAGAAAGGTCCGAGAGAAAGAGAGAAAGACTGATGTTGCCAGGAAATTGTTCGATTTTGCAACCGGCGTGAGAGAGAATGCGTGAAAGTAAGAGTCTGTCTGAAAGGGGATAGACGATGAGCGGGGGTGGGGACGACATGGAGAGGGCGTGTCGCAGTCGTGAAGTATTCTTTAACGCGGGACAGAAGTTGACTGAGACGGCCGATTCAAACACGGTGACTCTTTTTTGCTGGCTCTACCCTTCCTCTTGCTTCCCCCCACAAATATAGAGAATACGTTGTGCCAATACAGTACACAGAAATAGTTACGAGATGCGTGGTAGAACTCCGTTTATCAGAACGTCCGCGGAGGAATTTGTGCAAAAGGAAGCGATCGTGCAACGGTATTTCTTACCTAATCGTAAGATACAGAGATGACTTGAGTGAAAAACACAATCTTCAAACAATGTAAAGAATCAAGAGACTGATGATCTATGCTGACGAGGATCCTTTAGTATTAAGGATCTATTTATACACAGATAATAATTGGGAAACCGATAACTCGAAATATCTGGAATACTATCCGTCTGTGATACCATTCTGGAAAACGAGCAAGAGTTTGTAAGATTTTAGCCTTCTGATAAACGAACTCCTACCGCGCATCCGATGCTTGCACGACATATATATTATATCACGCGGGCATGGAGGGCGATTTAAAGGATCGAAGTCTCTTCATTTCAGAATTGGAGGAGACGTCGAGCGGAGGTGGTGATAGCGGCGAGCCGCCGACTCACATCCGCATCAACTTCGAGCGATGCTTTCGTAAAGAGTTCAGCACGCTGCAGGGTAAAGCCGCGTCGACCGCCGCGGGCGATGATCAGCAGCAGCAACAACACTCGGACACTGAGATGGACACGAAGGCGATGTCGAAGGACAGCATAAGCAGTGCCATATTTAGCGTGATGGCTGGCGAGGCGGAAATCAGTCAGAGCGACTTCGAAGGCTCGTTCAAGACCGAGAACGAGCGCACGGAGGGTTCGGTGCGGGACTTCTGCGTGAAGGAGGGCGACGTTTATCGATGCACCGTGTGCCATCGCACGTATACACACATCAGCAACTTCTGCCGGCACTATGTCACCTCGCACAAGCCTAACGTCAAGTACTACCCCTGCCCGGTCTGCTACAAAGAATTCACCAGGAAGGACAACATGGTCGCTCACGTCAAGATCATACATAGTCTTAAACCGCACATGAGTCTCAGCAATAGTGGCAACAGTAACAGTAGCAGCAGTATGGGTCAGCCGCGGTAGACCATCGCTGGCTGGGCGTCCTCTCAGCATGCTTCCTCCCTCAGATCGCGTTTCTTGGATCTCGCGCATAATTCCGTGATACCGGAAATGCTGTAAATCCATGGTATCATACTGTGTCCATGATATGATATTACGAGATATTGTAAGAGTTCGTGACACCAAGATTTTTTTATGTTAATCAAGAAGCTTTAATACCGGTGATTAATGAATGAAGGTTCTAGAATTGATGGTATCATAGATTATGATACCAAGGAATTACGATAGGAAAAAGAATGGTTGAGTCTATGATGGATGAACGTCATAGGTAGATTCGCGGGCCTGATGCGCTTGCCAAAATGATAAAATCGAGGAACGCGAAGATGAGGGAGAAGAAGGGAGATAGAGGAGCTCGAGAAAAACGTGAAGAGGCCAGTATAACGCTTCGAATGAAGTCAGTGCGCTCCTATGAGCAGAAGGAAAGAAGGACGATAGATAGATAGATACGAGTAAGCGAGAAAACAAGTAGGTAGGTAAATGGTTGATCTTATAAAGTGGCTGTACTCTTCTGAAATGGCCAGAGAGGGTGGGTACACGGAAAACAAGTGGGTGTGCAAGATTCTAAGCTATGAACGTCATCGTCGGAGCACACGTTCCTTAGTTTTCGCGCGAGCGTTCTCTATGGCAGTTTTTCCGGTGTGCGAATTTAATCATTTGGACGTTAATCGTCTCTAATTTATAAGGTGAACATATCTTGCGAAGTGTATTTTCGCTATTCTAATATTACACGACGTGCATGTTGCATGAGACTAGCTCAATATCTTGATACCAAATCTATGCCTTGGAAGAAGAGTCGTATATTCACACACATATAAACACTTTGCAGTGCTTTTCTACTTCCAAGCCGCAGAATTTCTTTTTAGAAACACTTTAAAGAGACACGCAATATATCGCTCAAATGATTAATGAAGCTGATCTGTCGAGTCGTATCGACGCTGCGTAATCCGTGATCAGCGAGGCGCGGGTCTGACCAAGTCCAATACGCATTACAAGTCAAGCAAATTATTAAAATAACTTCTAAAAAAAACTTCTATGAAAAACTTCTAAAAAAAAAGGTTCCGGGTAGCTTTCACTACGTATAATTCGAGCGATGCTGCCCTGAATTTTGTCCCTGTTCCAGATCTTGGTCCTGATCCTGGCCCTAGTGTTAGTCCTAGTTATCTTTATCAATCTCCGTGCCTTCGAGGACCCACAATGCGCACGCTTCGGTATTTCGCGTTACGCAACGGTCGTTTTGCGAAGGATCGAGCTTCGATAACGCTGGAAACTTCCGGAACGATTTGCGCGCGTGTAACGAGTAACGGGCATTAAAGTTACAAAACGAACGAGCTTTACCGCGTTTGTCCCGAAGAGAAAGGGCGAAGCGGATGTAAAAACGGGAGATGGAAGAGGCTTTGTACTGCATCATAAACAAAGAGTTTATATAAATCTAACCGATGCGTCGTTTCAATGGTACAACGGGTAATCAGTTGTAAAAAAGAAACCGGTTGTCGCGTAGCAAAGTAGGAGAGAGGCATCATGTAAATCCAAATCAACGCAGGAGAAAGAAAGAATATATTTACTATTGCCTGACTATATTACGTTGCAGAAAGAATCAAACACGCCAGCTGACGCAGCTCGGCGGTACATTTTTACGAGGTGCGCGCGTGTGTTTTACGCATCCTTTGTTCATGTTCTCCAAACACGGGTCTTTATGCCTGGTAAAAACAAAGAAACAGTAGTTTTCAATATTTGATATAGATAGAATATCTCGAAGTCATATTCTGAAGAAGTCATTTGGAGCGATTATATAGCTATACATAATAGCAAGAAAAGAAGTTAAGCTCTTGCAAGTTGAGGATACACCAATTATATATAGTAATTTGTTACGTAATTGTTGAGCTATTGAAAGAAACTTAATTCAATTTGTAGGAGACTTATCAGATTCTTGTCTTTATGATAGAAGAAGGAGGCTAGAAGAAAGGATGAAAAAAAAAGGCGAATCCTGGTGAAACGTGCGCGCGCACATGCGTTATAAATAATAAGGGAACTACGTAGACTGAGTAAATGCAATATATATGTATCGATGACCGTTCGCCATGTTGTTGAGCCGTTTGGATCGCGAAAAGAATGCCGCGGCATTTTTTGGGGGAGCGACGTTAAAAGGGATAGAGGGACGGAACGGGGGAAGCGCAATCTCGCGAAAGACTGCAGAGGGACGGTTTTAACGACACCAAATACAAGATAGTACTGACATTGGATAGACTGAAGGCACCTTAGTAGTAACTTAACGCCGCCGCCATGCCGGACCGTCCTGTCCTGTTCGGCTGAGTCCATTTCCGGATGTCAGCGTGAACATCCGGAGCGCTAAGTGGAGAACCTGGTGAACCAAGTGATAACGTAAGAACAGTTTTATGTGTCACTTGTATCAGAACTACACTAAAGCTGTTTTAAAAAGTTTTACGTGTGTTGAAAGAATTACCATGTGACGTAGACGGCGCAGTTAATAATTCTGTTATGATTGAAAAGGAATCATATTTTTGAGTTAAGATAACTTATGAATAGCAGTACATATTTATCGTTTTGCAAATGAAACGTTATAATATATTTCACTTATTATTGGATCATCATCAAAGTTATTATTCAATTATTTATTGAAAGATTTCGTTTTTTTAATAACTTTTATGAATCTTATTCGAAGTGTAATAGCTTTAAATTAATCATATTTACTTAATTCTTTATTAATTTCATTTTTTTATTATTTTCCATCCGAAGTTTACCAAGTTTTCAAATTTAACTCTCCGAGTCTTGAATAGTCAGTCATCAAGTTTATGTAATTTTACACGTACTACGTAGTTAAAAATTATGTATACATATATATGAAACTTTTTATCTCTTATTTTACTCTTTGCAATTTTATCTTAACAATCAGATGAGAACGTCATCAACCGAGACAGGTCGCACGATGGTACGGTAATGGCGGTCAGAGGCTTAGTCGCGAGGAAAAAAAGCACTAAAAGTACGAGATCGTAGCTTACTATATTTTGCACCTTACACTCCGTCGAGCGCCCTCCCTCCGTGAGAGGGGCGAGACGATTTATATACAAATTTTTCACTAGTTGGGCATAGACGTTAGACGACTAGAGGCTACATAATAACTATTATTATTATTATTATTATTATTATCACTATTATTAATCAGTTATTACAAGTAACGGAGATCTTCATTGTTACTTTAATGCGCGAGGGGATTGAATATACCCCGATTGACCAGTGTTGTTCGTTCGTTATTCAAGAGGTATCTAGCGTTGCAAAGATAACAAAAAAGTTATAGTCGTAAGGATCGGATCGTCATCATGAATAATAGTAGGCTCCGTAATATGAACTGGAATAAGTGCTCTCGCTCGTTTCATCAAAGAAACGCAAGTGTTTCAAGTTAACGTTTTCCAAATTTTTTACAAGCTCTAGGTAGAGCAGTAATCGACCAATGTTACAGAAGTTGAAGTATCGCATTTGAATAGAAACATTTTCGCGATATTAAAACACTACCTCAAAGAAGAGATTACATTTTGGAAGTTAGAGTATGATCTTGAAGTGTTTAGAGCAAAGTTAAAGTCGAGAACACTTGGTCCACATTTATTTGCGGGATTCATTAAGTTTGTGGTGCGATCCGAGTGTACTTTTAAGCGAATAGAGAGTTCTATAATACCAGTTTAGGCAAAGGCAGCAAAGATAGCGCAGTAGACATAGGAGAACGAAAAGGACCTGTGAAAGGGACAGGGACGGGGGGGGGGGGGGGGTATTGAGTAGATGGAAGAACGACGTGAAGGTCGTTTCGTAAACATTAAAATGGTTGGTGGGCCGTGCCGTATATTTTCGCGCACTCAGGTCAATTATCCGAATGTATTTGAAACTTCGATGGACCAAAGAGCTTCTTACCGATCCTTGTAGATTATTTATTCCAAGCGAGAAAGGACGGGAACGTCCCGGAGAAATCTTTCGCGAATTCCAGAAGCCCAGGATACGCGATGCCAAATGCATCTTTTTCGCAATATCATGCATTGTTAAATTCTATACAAATTCATGGTTTAAAAAGTATTTCAAATGGCCAAGATAATAATTAATTAACTAATTAATCGTACCAAAGTAAATTAATTATTGTTCATGAATTAGGCAATAAGAGAGAAGTCTATATACTTCGATATATTATAATATTCTAAAATATCGTTAGATATTAAAAATAGAATATTTATGTAAATGATAACTTATATAAAATTTATGTAAAATAATGTATGAATGATAATTTGTCATTATTACATATTTAAGAATTTGAGAGTTTGACAAGATCTTGCTACAATTTAGTCATAACGCTATATATTTTTTAAAATGGAGTAAAAATGCTCGTATATTTTCTTAAAAAAATTAATACGATGTCATGGCTTATTTCGAGTTATAATTAAATTAACTTAAAATTAATATAATTGAACAGACGTTTCGGCTTACAAAATCTTCAATGTCGTAACGCAAAAATATAATCTCACATTAACGAATAACAGATACGTTATTCTATATTTTTCTTTGAGATTACACGTTAATCGCGGAAATTTGGCATCCAGTATTCCTTGGGACTGCAGAATTTCGCACCGTCAGGTCAATTATTATCCGCAATATTCGAAACCTTGTCGGACCAAAGAGTGTTTATAAACGGTAGAATCCCCGAAAACCCTTAAGGAAAATGACACCAAGGGTAAAGGGGGACGGTTACGGCCTGGTTCCACGATGGGTTGTCACAAGCCCGTCCAGCGTGTGGAATGCGAAGGATTCAGGGGAATTGGATAGATTTTCACGAAAAATGGGAAAACAAAAAGTGCAAAGAGGCAGCGGCTAGACAGCTTATATCGATTTTATAGGAGGACAGGCAAGCAAATAATAATTAAATACACTCACATTTGATAATCACTGAGAGGCTAAGACTAACTCAATTAATTAAAGGGTGAGAAAGACGCGAAGACGGAAAGGATCACCGGAGAGAGAAAATGTCTGCAGGTCGTGATCGACAATTTTTCGAAAAGTTTTTTTTCTGGGACGTTGCAATTTTCTCAAATTCGAAGTTGATTTTAACAGATCCGATTTATCGTTGTTATTATTGTTTGTTGTTTTCTATTATCTTTTTGAAACGAGATCTGCAGACCTCTCTTCAGTGTACGGTTTGTGAGGATTGCGATTTTATCAATTTGTACAATAATAGCTTTGATTCACCCTAGTCGATGTCTGCGTGAGAAATGCGAAAAAGGGTGTGAGAATTGAAGATCGCCGTATTGGCGTGATATTATCATTCTCATATTTTGTAATTTTCTCTTTCGCGCATTTTAGAAAATCTATGTATACCAAAGGATTATAAATTTACACATATATACGTGGTAGCTTATTATAGCAACTATATAAAATTATCATCGCTGAAGTTTCGCTTGACGCTCCTTCGATACGTAAGATGTCCTAAAAGTTTAGGAAGACTTTAGAAACATTCTGTATATGTTTTTACAAAATTATCGTACAAGTTACAATCGACTTATATTAATTTTAGAGTAAGTACTGATACATCTCTGTAGATTTTTGAAACTTTTAAGAATCATTACAATTGTTTTTTTTTACTTTTTATCTTTTTTTTTTATCGTGACAAAATTTCGCAATACGTAGGTGGGCGAACATTCGTTGCAAATGTTATCACATCCTTTTGTGGCAATCACAGCAGTTACAGAGAGCATTTCGCGTCACGCGATGATAGTACGTGATGATAGTCGCAGAACGGCCGATTCTCGAAATCGCTTCGAATTCCTCGCCGGCATCCGAAGGCTCGTGATCAGGACAAATCGCTGTTAGAAACGATGCACGATGCAGCGACTGATCTTAAGATTCATTGTGCAAATTTAAAGACGTTTAAAAGAGAGGAGAAATTCGCTCACGTTCGTTGCCTTCTTGATGTTGTTGAACTTTTAGAGTTAAGGTCGTTAAAAAGCGCTTTCAATCGTTGCCAATTGTAGGGGACAATCGAGAAGAAGATGGGAAAAGAGGAGAGACTTTTTGCGAGAGACCAAGGGTACAAAAAGAAAGAGAGATATGCGATGTCAGGTCCCCATATATTCGTACAAAATTAGTGTTCAAATTGTAAAAAGTGTTCATAAGTCAAGGGTGAGGTGTCGCGTTGCGAGGAATTGTTATTCGCGTGAGGATAGCCGCTGTTTCTGCGACGTGTGCTACATCGCTCGTTTTATTGTCAAAATTCCGTCTTTTCTTCGGAATTACGTACAAATTATACGGGAATCGTACTACTTATAATAGATAAGTTACGAAGACAATTCTGTGTATAACGTTCGGAAATTAGATTCTGATCTGCGGATTAGATTTTGTTGATATTTGTTAAATTTATATATATATATATACTATGAAATTTTATAGTGTTGTCGTTGCGTGTCTACAAATTTTATCGTCAATTTTATTGCATTTTTATATATAATTTATTATATCGTATCGTAAAATTTTATCGTGTGCAAAAGGAATTTCTATCGTGCGTGCTACACGCAGAAATTATGAAATGAGCTCTTGTGCGTCTGCAACTGGCTGTTATCTGCATCTCAAAGGGAGTGCAAGACCATCGGTGTTGCGCTTTTCTTACAATCATAACATTCTCACGCTCTCATCGCGGGTGCGATAGTCTCGCCGATGGGTTTCGAACATGTTCGCTTAGAACGTGTTTAATTAATGGATCTTGTTGGAGAGAGAGAGACGTGAAAGATGAGTAAGAAATGAGTAAGGAGTCGTGAAAAATTACGATATAGAGTA
>NW_011627305.1:1238712-1269542 GCF_000204515.1 Acromyrmex echinatior | reverse complement strand
CCTCGCTTCCTGTGTACATTAGTATTATATGATCCTCGAACTCTGTGCAATAACGGGCTCAATCCTCGTTTGTTCATCAAGTCAGCGTGTATGACACGTGGAAAAGGAAATGTGGTGCATGTGCATTGTGGCGGGAATATTTTGCGAAATCGTTCTATTTATTAAATTTTATTAAGATGCATGAACAACGTGATGATTTGACGATTATATACGTGATTTTGAGATATGTAATTGTTTAAAATGTAAAAGAGGAATTCTCGTTATTGCGAGGATGTACCGGTAAATTCTTTCTGCGTGCACCACGAAGCAAGATCATAAACTCTTATAGCTTGAAAAAGCGGTCCTCGGATCAAGTATTTCGAAAACTTGGAAATCAATATCAAATCATCAAATTGAAAGCGAGAACTATTTTTTACACGAGAACATATTCAGAACATTTGTTAGAACATTTGTGGTATTTGTGTAGTTTCAAGAAATTAAAAGATATCGCGTTTCTCCGAGATCTTGGCTATCCGAGGTAGCGATTAGAAGAAGAATTCTTTTCATCGAAGAATAATGAAAATGATTTTTACATCGATTTATAATATTTCACGGTTGCTAGAAAGCGCACAATTTCTATTCCGACGTGTCAAATATTTTTTTTGTCCGTATAATTTATCTTTTTAATTTTACATTAAATTCTAGCTGTTAAGACTCCATTTAAGCGTGTTTCTTTTAATTATAACTATTCACTCAGAAATTTAATTGTAAAATCATATCTGCCGATCTAAATCTTGAAATTTAATTTGAAAATTATTTAACATTCGATCTTGGACAAGATCCAATTTTTAGTTTGACCAAATAATGCATTCCTACTTCTCTATAGAATTTTCGATCTGTAAGGAAATAGAAAAAAGGGAGGAAGTGTGTATAAAGATAAAAACGAAAAGGAAGAAGCAAACTGTTATTTCATGAATCGAGCAGAATTAATGTTTTAATTAGAAATACACGCGAAGAAAAAAACAAAAAAAGGGGAGAGATGAGAAGGTATATATTTATTACAGAATATATCAATGTGGCCTTATAATGAAAATGATGAAGAAGATTGAAAGAGGAGAGAGAGAGAGAGAGAGAGAAGGGAAAAATTCTTTAAAAAAATTGAATGTGAAGTATCCTGTATAGCAAGCACGGTATACAGGTTTCTTTCCCTTCTTCCCTGAATATCTTCTTATTTTTTGTCTCTTCCAGGAAAATGTATTATAGAAGAATTGATTATTGATTATTAACTAGTTACTTGCTGCTATCGATTATTCTCGCACTTGCTATTACAATCGCAACATTATTTTTATTGTCACTGTTATTATATTACAGCTATTATTATTATTTTTATTATTACTTGTTCGGTAAGGATTATTAACTTTTAGCTCTGGACCAGCATGAATATAAAAATGAATTATTACACTAACTATATTATTATTATTGTTAAGTATATAAGCAAAAAAATGCACACGCGCACATAGAAAGAAGACGTTATATATTATATTGTATATGTACACGGACACTATATAGATGTATGTGTCTAACGGCCCGACTGGAGCCTCTTGTATTCTTCTTTCCTCCATTTCGTTCATAAAGACCCAAATAAAGAGATTTGTCTCCAGTTCGGGACCTTGTTGACAGAGAGAGAAAGAGTGAGAGAATACAGGATAAGACCGGCTGTCAATTAATTTTTTAAGAAGATTAAGACAAGTACATTTTCTAGCACAAATGTATGTCCTTTAATGTCAATTAATTGACCCTGTTGAACAAGAGCTTTCGAGGGAGTACCGAGAACCGAAAGCAGTATTTTGGTCTTCCGCATTGGCGTTATCCGTGTACGCGTGTAAATGAGAAAGAAATAAAATGTAAATGTATGTGAGAGAGAGAGAGAGAGAGAGAGAGAGAGAGAGAAAGAAAATAGTTATTTAACAGAATATATGTATAGAGAGAAAAAGAGATATATCTTATGAGAGGAAATGTGCACGTATTTGTAACTTCTTCCTCGGCAAGAGACCTTCGCCTCAAGTTATCAGAGTGATGATAACTCTTATCTACACAGACCGCGTAAAAATTAGAATGATTTGACATACATCGTGGTAGTATAAATGATCTTTTCGGATACAGAACTTTAATTTACTCATTACTTATAATGCTTTTTTTGGTATGATAATATACCGAATGTAAATGATTGATGATGAATTTTTATAGCGACAAATTGTGAGAGATCATTGATATTAATTTAAAAAATATAAAAAATTGAGATATTGATGAGATATTTTTAAAAAATTTGACAAATTTATATTATAAGCGACAGAAAGAAATTTTTTAATCTTGCGAGTCATTCTGTTGCGAGGTCTTTAAGAACGTGTCACCTTTCCTCTCTACTTTCCAAGGCGCGTCGCAAGCAGCGGCGAATTTACTTCTTATGATTTAGTTACGTACAATTACTACTATATCACTACGTTACTACAGCGCTGTCTGCTATTCTTCTTTTTTTTTTTTAGATACATGGTCGGATTAACGCGTTCATTATTTTATTTTCTAATTTTATTATCTGTAACAGCGGGTATTAGTTAGAAGAGCGCGCGAGATACGTTTAGGCTTTAAAGGAGACGCGGCGCGTTCAATGGAGCAAAACGTGAGATATAGCAAAATGCGATTATATTATTATTAATATTATTATATTATTATTCTATTCACGATGCAGATATTTTATTTAAGCGTTAAATGGTATATATATATATTATATATGAAGAAAAATAGAGAGAGAGAGAGAGAGAGAGAAAGAGAGAGTTTAAGCGCCAATTGTATTGCGCTTCTTCCGTTTTTCTAAAATTTTCTAAAAGAAGAGGAAAAGAATGTTTACCGAGCTGTGTACAAATTTTACTCTTCGGTAGAATTTGCAATCGATCATAATTGATTGATCGCGATTAATCAGTCTCCGGAAAAGGCGAAGAGAGAAAAGCGTATTTTTTAGTAACAATAATAAAACGGATTAATAAAAATAATATGCACTTTTACATTGCAATACGCGTTATTTATCGCGCCTTTTTCAAGATTTTTTTGAGATCGAGATCTGCATTAATTTTCTGTTAGCATTCGCAGAATTTTCTCCTACAAAATCTATTCAATTGTAGTCATGAAAAGATTTTTAACAAGATGAATCCTATGATTATTTGATTGAGGCTCTAAATTCCAAAAAAACATTAATTTAAAAATAAATTTGCATACCATTTGAAATTAATTTGTTAGTTTTCAATAAATTTTATATGTTTTTAAATACATATGTTTCGATAGAGTGTCGGAATAATCTATCGGAAAAAATTCATAGATTATTATTGTTATGTACAATATAATTACATGTCGGCAATAGAGGAGATGGAGGAGATTGCGCGGATTTCGAGGATAGTTTGCACAAAAATACAGATACATATGTTGCGAATGAATAAAAAGAAAATATATTATATATTATATTATATATATATATGAAAATATATTATATTACGTTATATTATATCGCACGTCCGAAAGCACCCTCCAAGACGCGTTTAAATAATATATATGTTTATACATTTAATGCATGCATACACGTATATATGTACATGCTTTATGCGTATACATATATACGCATTGAATAACAATAATAAATATGCAAGTTGCACGTTCGCACATTATCGTCGTATATCGCGGACGCATGCCTGTCCTACGATTATGTACGTCTCTTGGATGTACCTTTACGTATTTCTTTGGTGCCTGGTGACGAGAAGAACGATAACGCAATCTAATAACGCGATTATTATTATTTTTATTTGTTTTTATCTAATTGTAGTTTCTCTCTTTGTAACTTTTTGTGATATACATTGCAATAGTCTAGCGGAGTTTGTCTCTCTTCTATCATCCTCCACTGTAAACACAATTCCTCGCGCAGATTTTACATCCTCATGTACGAGATACCTCAAATATCGTGATATTTATTTTTCTTGGATCTCTGTATTCAAGAAGAATATCTTGTAAGTCTTTTAAGGAGTGTAAATTGTGTAAGTAATTGAAAAGATTAATACATTAAAGTTTGACAACTTCACACACACGCACAAACATCTTCTATTTACTTAAAAATATACTTCAATTAAATATGAAAATATATTTAAATATGAGTTTATTAAAATTAAGGAGAGATCATTTAAAATAATTCTTAAGGAAAGATTCCATATAATGCACTTTGTATTGGTTAATTTTACTGATACAGATACTTTTACTTAAAGTTATGCAGCCTCTAAGTATCTAAATATTTAATCTTAAATATTCAAAAATTTTCTTAAGCCTATTTTCACAATATATAGTTACCTAAAGATTAAAAGTTATCAACAGATTCATCAATGAAATTCATTCATGACCTTTAATTTTTAGGTAATCATATATTGTGAAATCGGGCTTTAGTAATTTAATGTCGATAAGTGTGTGAATGTTAGATTAAGAGATTAACTATTCAAGGTGAAATTTTTTCTTCGAACAGGTCTCGCAGATGAAAAAATTTATGTTCTCCAATCTGTTGACGCGATCAGCTCTTCGTAGTATCGTTCATTGAGACCGTAATGATTTCGATCTTAAGCCATCTACTTTCTTTTTCGTTGCATGTGCGATCGGCAGATCAACTGCCGTCGCAGCTACCAAACGACATCACCTTCGAAGTCTGCAGCTCGTCGTCGCCGTCATCGCCCGCCGCGCCGGCTTCATCGGCCTCGTCCTCGGCGACGCACGGCGGTGACGATAAAGAAGATACCGGCAGTGCGGGCACTTTCATCAAGACCGAGAAAGATAGTGGTGTCCATTTCCTGACGAATCGCACAGAAGAGGATCAAACCGATCTTCTGTTACCAAAATCGGAAGCAAGCGATAACGAACCGGAAGTTAGGAAACAGGTTGGTTGTCTCTAATATGACTTTGACTTTGATGACATATGGATTTTGAAAATCGTTTCTACTGAAGTTGTGACACAGCGAGTAATTCATAATTAATAAGACAATTCAATTAACTTTGATATTGTATATCCACAATACCATTATATTATGATAAATTCCGAAAGTTAAGCGTAATATAGTGAGAAAGGATGAAAAGGATATGAGGAGATAAAAAATATTAATAAATGTTATTTTCCAAGCTGCTGGAATACCTCATTCAAAACGACGGTTCCGTAGTCTGCAAGTGGTGCGGTGAGGTGCTTCCGTCACGAACCCGTTGGTACAGGCACAAGTACAAGCTACACGTGTCGACCCAGGTGGCTCAGCCGGCACCGCTCTTTAAGTGCCATAGCTGCAACACGTACTTTAAATCCCGCAAAGGCTATATCGGCCATTTAAGTTCCCGGCATTCCGACAACGAGAACGATGAGAATCGCGAGGAACCCACTAACAAGAAGTCACGCAAGACTTCCACCGATGTAAGTACTCTCACAATATCTACAATATTATCTTCTTTAAAATAACATCTAATTCTAAATTATTAATATTCAACATTTTTCTATTCGATTTTGGTAACGTTCTGCTATAGACTTGCAGAGGTCCAGATTGGGAGTTGCAGCGGGAAAAAGAGGAGAAGCTGGTAGCGGACATAATCGACCGAGTGAAGCGGGAGTGCGAAGCGCAGGGCGAAACGGTGACGAGGCGTGGCTACTCCAGGAGGTCCACGATCATGAACAGCTAAGGCCGAGCCGGCCGCATTGGCAATTTTCTTGAGGGGCAACCATATCATCATCGGGCGAGGCCCTCCTCGTGATCTCGAAGAGAGAGGACTGTTCGATTCCTTCGGCCCTGTCGATATCCCCTTTCTTCTTTTCTTTCTACAAATATATAGATATCGATCGTTATTTTCGAGAGAATGTAGAGAATGGCATAGTGGTTTCTTTCAATATAAGGGAAAATTACAGGAAGGGCCAAAAAGGGGATTGAACGTCTTCGGGTTTCACGAAGAAGATACGTTCCTGATAATCGAACGAGCTATATCGTTCGGGTGATGTAAAAATAAGGGGCACGGCTGCGTATATTTTTTTCCCAGCCAGCTGTGGGTAATGAACGTCGATGGTGACGTTCCTTCGATCGCTATGATCGTTGCGAATCCTTGTAAATAAAGAAATACTTTCTTTCGTCGCGTATTAGCGAATCGCAAAGAACTCTCGATTATCCAAGTTCTTTTACTTGCAGCGAAGTTCAAAGATTATCATGGAATTGATCGCAAAAATCTTATTATTTATTTTTTAAAACAATTCACGTTGTCAATTAATTTTATTTTAACAAGAGAAATGGGATGAAACAGTATCAAAGAATGCAATCAAAACGAAAGGATGAGACAAATCTTTGCGTGATCAAAGTTAGAAGTAATCAAAGTCCCATAATTAAATATGACTGAAAAGAGTTGGGTTCCAACGAATAAATTTTAATGCAGAATCTAGAATAAGAATGATAAGCGATCAAAGTAATATTCTTAGAAATATAATACATACTCGATCATAGACGTTTAGTTTCTCCAGCGAATCGTCCAGCGAAGAATTAATTTAATTTTTCTTGATGTTTATAATTTTTACTTTTTTGCGATTGATTCAAAATCGAGAGTTCGATGCACGTCGCGTCATTACGAAGAGAGTTGAAGAGATCTTTCCTCGAAGAGAAGTGTGAAAGAGAGGGAGAGAGAAAATCCAGTGCCAAATGTATATCTTCCCAGGCGCACGGAGATTGTTTGCTCAACAAGTGCGACCGTACAGTACCGAAATCTATTGTTTTTGCTAATTTTTTGATGACGTGCTCAGTCCCGCTCGATACTGCGTGTCCACGCAATGCCAAAGGCAGTAACACCACGCGAGGCAATATTTTCACCTAAAACGGAATATTATTCGTTATTTTTAATATTGCACTAATTAAACGGATTAATCAATTAGCGTAAACAAAAAGGTATCGGTAGAAATTAATTCAATATTGAAGTCCAAGAGAGATTGACTTTAAAGTATTATATAATTTCTTCCTATATATTTTTCCATTTCAGATATATTGAACGTGTACGTGCTGGTCTTTTTTTATGAAGTACATCCGGTATATCTTGTGCGTGATGTAATAGGCGCTATGCATTGTGGCATACAGAAAAAATGGAAAAGAACCTTATCGACATACGGGTACCGACGTTTAATTACATTTACTCAATTACGCGCTCTCTCAGTTACGTCACAAATATATCGGGTGCATGAAGTATACCTGTGAAAACACGCAGAACGTGCGGACATGCATACTGTTGCACTCGGATAATTAGATCGACACGATTATTAGTGTCGCTAGCGGAACAATAGATAGATAAATAGATAGATAGATAGATAGATAGATGAATATATCTGTGCGTGCATTTAATTGTAAAGACTCACCTCCAAGGAAAACCCTAAAAAAAAAATATGATCAAAAGGCAGCACTTGATTATATTTTTAAGCAGATTTTCTAATTAAAATATTTTCTAAAATTCCTGAAAATAAAATTTCTTTAAAAACTTGCTATTTAAATGTCGATCCCGCTTTACTAGTACATTAAATTATTATCGTAAAAATCTTTAAAATTAAAATTTTTTAAATTAAAAATTTGAATAAAAATAAAGATTTAAAATTCTTTAAAAACTCACTGTTTTTTTTTAATATATAATATATAAATCGATTCCGCTTTACTAATATTTTAAATTATTATCGTTGCAAATTATTTTAAAAATTACTCTATGAATTATTATTCTAATCAACTTTTATTTGTACTTAGCATTTGGATTTTCCTCATGAACGTGGACTTTTATAATCGAGTGCACGTGACGTATGAATAAGTATGATATAATGCGCACTGGTCAGCCGGATGTGTGCGACGGGCACGTTATACTCGTATTAATCTCGCTGAAAATATTCCAAGAAAGTCTGTCCATTTTTTCGAATATCTCGAAAGTATTTTAATCTTCATTATCCTGTCTTTTGCACGTCAAAGGAATCGCGCAGTATATACATATATAGGAGGTTCCTCGTGAATAAAAATTCAGGATAGCCTGTAAAATCTCACACACCTACATAGGAATAATATTAAGATTGGTGCTAAAGGCAAAGAAAACATACAGATACATTTCTGAAATACACACACACATACACACACACACACATTTTCCATGCAGATGCGCGTTTCTTTGACGACGCGTGAATACGCATCGATCATTCTGGAATTGTAATCGCAGCGATGGGGTTTCTTCTGACCTTGTCCGCCGGGTATTACACACAATCATGTACAGATGAATGCAGATGTATGTGAGAGAGTGCGCGCGCTAGTACACGCGCTGCATACCAATCCTGTGGCCCGTGTCCGTGCCGCGATTTTTTAGCGTTGCGCGCGTCCACGCGATTCTCTTCCGCAAGATCATACGGCCGTGTTCGAACGCACGGTTAAATAGCGACCGCGACGTTATAAATCGCGTAGAGCGTGCACTAGCGGAAGATATTATTCTCCAAGTTCTGGTTTGAAACGGAACTCCGCCTCGTGCTTATCTCCCTGTTAATTAATCTTGAAGAATTGGTCTCGAGTAAATTTAAGAAATATGCATATAACGAAGAATTTGAATTGAGAATGAATATAATTGAAGAGAAACTTACTGACAAAGTTTTCACAAGAATTATATTGTGATAGCGTCACGTGTGTGTCTTCCCTCTGAAGGATCTCTTCTCTTTTACAAATTATTACATAGATTTTGAATTTAGCATTACTAAATTTCGGCTGCAAATTATTATCGAGTAAAAGTATACGAATTTTAGGTCTCGTAAAAGAAGAACTCTATCATATCTCTATCATATACATTAACTTATACAGGATGAATCACCTAAGGCCGGCCACCCGAATAATACTCATAATTTTGGAGATAGGAAAAAATGTTTCAGATGAAAGTGAAACGGTTTCAAAGGAGACGTATTTTCATCATTGTCTTTTTTCTAGATAAAGGTGCCAAAAAGATATGAAGATCCCCCCACTTTTTTAAAATGGAATTTTATAATTTTTTTGCGTAATGTGATTCCTATAATTATTCTACATAAAAGTATTAGACTAGAAATACCAAAAAACTAATAGTTTACGAGATATTTTATATTTTATATTTTATATTTTATGTCAATATGTCGCAATAAAAGTGTTCCACTTTCATCTGAAACATTTTTTCCTACCTCCAAAATTATTCGAATAGCCGGCCTTTGGTGACTCCTGTATATGACTTGAAAACCATTCCTGAAATCTTTGAAAGAATTTAGGAAAAGATATCATTAACTAGAAAATACACTTCTAATCATTATAAAATTTCGTGCATTCCGATAACGAGTGCATCGTTAGGAAATATATCAAACCAGTATATATATAATCATAAATACAATATTTTATACTATTTTAAGGTCTACGCATATATGCGAAGAACGTAGAAAAGTTACGTTCAATCATTTTCGGAATTCGATACTGTGCCAATAAAGATTGCGATTGACTAGAGTTTACTATCACGATGTTATTAATAGCAATACTAAGAAAAAGAAACTTTAGACGAACCTCTTAGCTTAAAAACAGTGCTTCCCTATAAATCGCATAGCGACTTGCGCTCTTATCGATGACCCGTAGGCGTCGATAACATTTTGGACCTTCCATAAGTGATATCAGTCGTCTTCCATGATATCGCGTTACTGTAAATATAGCGATTTCCAATCCCATACTAAGGAATTGAATTCTGTGACATTCCCTCTTGTCGCGTTTCATTCTGAAAACCACAATAAATTTTTTAAGTAAAAGAAAGATAAAACCAAAATTTTTCAATAATTCCAATTTTTAAGATTAGAATTAATTTTACATTAATCCTTCTTAAGTCGACCGTTCTTCTTTTGTGAGATTTAATTAATTGAAACGAATGAGAGATTAATTAAACAGGGAGGCACGCGAGAGACATGTCGGCGGTGCACTTCAATCTTCCATAATGACTTTTAAATGTTAAATAATACTAATCATAAGGGATAAGAAGGCTGAGCTCACGCAAGTTGAGTGCGACTTGGGTGCAAGAGCCACATTCGTGCGAGAAGATAAATTATTTATTTGTTTACGATAACGAAAGCGTAATTCGGGCGGCTCGCGCGCGATTTTTCCTCAATAACTATATAATATCGACTATCAAACGAGACGCTCATTTTCAATACCCGCTATTAATCTCGTTGCGAAAAGAGAATTTTTATCTCTTTCATGAGATAAAAAACTTTACTCTTTTCTTTATTTTGGATAAAATCTATAGAAAATATAGAATGGTATTTTTTATGTGAAAAAAATTTGTTTGAAGAATTGTGCTTAGCATCTTCGGTATCGAATGAATCTTATAGGATTCTCGAGATGTTATGCAATTATCATCAATAAAATATCATATTTCTGAATGATCAAGAATTATTTTTACATTATTATATCTCATCAATAAGATTTTCCATCAAAATACAATCGAAGCTTCAACGCCAGAGAAGCTTCTATAAAGAGCTCAATAATTTCAGAACGATTATCACTTAAAGAACCTAACTTTCCAAAACTCATAATAGTTCATCTCTTTCCATTAACTTAATCTTAATTTAATTTGTTCTTTATCTTTATAATTTTTAGAACTAGAAAAAAAAGGTAAAGATTAAATTAAACTGAGATTGAAATTAATCTACATTGGTAGAAATGGATAATAGAGCTACCTCAATCAAACTCCAATTTATTAATTAATAAGTGATCAGCTCAATTGGCAGTGAATTCACTTTCATAACACAAAAAATTTTTAGCTACATAATTCATTATTATTAAATCCTTTTTCTTTTACAAAGAATCAATCATTCTATTTTGTGTGTTAACGAAATAATACTAGCATCAAAATAATTCCGATGGAATTAATTGGAATTATTCGGAATGGATTCCGAATCGGAATTATTCAATTATTTTCTAGATTTCTATTATGTTTTTTAGGAAAAATGGAAAACTCGAGATCTCGTGCTCGAATCCTGGAGAAAATCCGGCGGGTTTTGAAAATACGCGATTCGCGTAAACGCGACTGGCGATGTAAATAGTACAGCGAGCGCGAGTTCGCCCGCGAATGCAACCCATCTAAAGGTGCACGCGGTGCACTTGTACGTACTGTAAGTGCGAAAAAAAAATTAAAAAAAAAAGAGAAAAGAGAACTGTAGCAATTACGATCGTACGTGCTGTTCGTTGGCGAAGGCTAATGAAACGTGTTGTGCATTACGTATCAGGAAAAGGAAATAAAATCAAAATCGAAACCGATTCAGTTCTCATCTATTTATCGCTATCCATCCACCCTTTGTCCATTTCAATACTCAGGCTATGATTCTGTCGACAAGAAAAAAAAAATCGATGCCAGTGTCCGATTTCGTATGCAGAAAATGATAGAAAACAAAAACTTGATGTCTGAACTTACAAAAAAAGATTCAGAGAATCGACTGTATATATATTTTCGGAGTAACTTCCACCAAGATTCGATCAATTTAATCCACAATCAAATTCAATTCTTGAGATCGCTAAATTTCTTAATAATTTGTCTTTTTTTTTATAAATACATTAATCCTCCAAAGCTGATGCTAAATCTGTAACACAATTACTGAAGCTGGATTATTAAGATCCCTCATTTAATTTTTGTTAATTAAAAGGCACTTATAATTACTCATGCAGCACAAAATCTTGCATCAGCAGAATTTTAACATTTTTTTAATGTTATGGCAATATAGCTGAATTGTTGTAATTGAACAATTTTCAGATCAGAATCCAAATAATTTCATAATATCCTGAAGTTCCTGAAATAATCTATCTTCTAGCTTAAATGCTGGGTTCAAATTTGTATCAGAGTATCACTCAGGTATCACTCCATCCTTGTTGTTTATCAAATGTTAAACAAGATTACATAATACCCAGAGGGCAGGGAGCACCCGGGTGAGAATCCAAACACGCCCCTGTTTAGGTATAGATATACATAAGTTTCAAGGAACCAAAACATGATATAACTTGTATTAAAAAAAGAATGAATATCGAGTATATTTTGTTGAGAATAATCCAAATGTATATGCAACATAAAAAGAAAATTGTTTAACCTTTTTAACAAAAACATTTATAATTAAACAGACTCACCATCAGAGGGTTAAGCAATAGATGATCAATAAATCTATATTAATAAAAGTAATCGGAGTTCGATCATCCTCACCACATCATTATGCATCACTTCTTTTTTTTCTTTTTCTTTTTCTCCAACTGACACTAATCATCGGCATCGGCTTTGCTTCGTCTCCTTCGTGTTTAAATCTCCCCTCCAACTTCCACGACCATAAAGTTGACACCTTGACACAGACAAGAAATACGGATACGCCTTTTCTCACTACGCCGGTCTCTCTTATGAAGCAGCATATGGACTCGACATGACAAATCTGGAAATGTCCCTAGGAAGTCAGCTTTTCTATTGGCCTTTGAACGTGCAGCTCAATGAGGCTTCTCCATAATCTCTGATCCCTCTTTCTGCTCCATCGTCAAGACGTTCGTATGACTGCCATAACTGTTTACACTGGTTTGTATTACTCCACGAGCGCGTCTGTCACCTTGGTCATCATCGCTCACCATCACCTTCACCCTCATTATTAGCACCTTCACTTATCACCTTCACTTTCATTGTCGTGGTTGTTAAGCTTAGATATCGGCATGTCCCATCATTGGTCGTGAGTATTATTCGCGGGGTGTGCCTGTTCGCAAAGAGGAGGGTAGAGATGTTGCGGATGATGATGATCAGTGCGTTTCTGTCTGGCGTGGTGACTGTCACCGCTGCCTTGCACTCCTCTACCGCCTTGAACGGCGGGATTGGCGATCCTCTTGCTCATCACGGCCGCTGTGAGCCTATTACCATCAATCTCTGCATGAACATCCCATACAACGAGACGATCATGCCGAATTTAATGAATCATCAGAAGCAAGAGGACGCCGGCCAAGAAGTGCACCAGTATATGCCGCTCGTCAAGATGAAATGCAGCCCGGATCTGCGTTTCTTTCTGTGCACTGTCTACGCGCCCGTTTGTACCATAATCGAGAAGGCGATACCGCCGTGCCGGTCGCTCTGTGAGAGCGCGCGCTCCGGCTGCGAGGAGTTGATGAACAGCTTCGGTTTCATGTGGCCGGAGGCTCTAGAATGCTCCAAGATGCCGGAGAATGACGGCACGGAGCTCTGTGTAGGCACCAACGAGACCACCACACGTCAGGAACCTGTGCCTATCTCTCCTCCCGCTCGTATGCCGATGGCGGAGTTCCAACCAACCTGGAATGAAGGATTAAAACCTCACGGTGGCAAAGGCGTTGGCAAGGGTAATGGCAACAATTTCATGATGGGTGCCAGGGATTTTGGCTTCGTCTGTCCAATGCAGTTCAAGATTCCTCATGGATTAGGATATTCATTAAAAGTGGGAGACAAGGTGGAACCCGATTGCGGAGCACCCTGCGATGGGATGTTCTTTACCGAGAGGCAAAGAAGATTCTCCAGGATATGGGTTGGCACTTGGGCCTCTATTTGTGCCGCTTCGTGCTTCTTCACGTTCCTGACATTCCTCATTGATACTGATAGATTTAGGTAAAACTCTTTCTTGAAGACCTTCATGAAATATATCAAACATTCGACAAGTTTGTACAACCTTTATGAAAGTATTATTAAATTAAAGAAGTTGTGCAATGCTGTTAATAATTTTAATACTTATAAATGAGATTAAAAATTTATCTTGATCAGCTAAAATGACTAAATTAAAAATAAAATAATTTCTTCTTCAAATTACTTAGATCCACAAGTCTATTTTAACTTTAAATATTTTTCATAAAAAAAACTTTCTTTTTATATATTTACAGAAATGACAAAATTCAAGAAGTGCTAAAGTTCTTCTAAAAGGTGTTAATGATCTTTTTGAAAATGTTGACAACATGCAAGTGCTATTAGTAGAAGGACTGCGATGTTAGTTACTTTTGATGATTGATAATCAGTGTATAATCTTTACCCTCATTCATAATCAATAATAACTCAAAAATCACATTTTTTAAATTGTGAATTAAAAGAACAATATTAGCATAGAAAATCTTATAAATAGACAAAAGTATAATTAGAGTTTAAAAAATATCTAAATCCATAGTTTCAAGATCTCCAAGTTTTAAACATTTATTTCTCGTACAGGTATCCTGAGAGGCCTATCATTTTCTTGTCCGTATGTTACCTGATGGTGGCACTAGTTTATGTGATTGGCTGGGCAGCAGGGAATTCTATATCCTGTAGGGAGCCATTCCCATCGCCTCCAAGTATCCGGTTACAGATGGCTTCTACAATCACTCAGGGTACTAAACATGAACTGTGCACTGTGCTCTTCATGATTCTCTATTTCTTCGGCATGGCGTCGAGCATTTGGTGGGTCATCCTCACCCTTACATGGTTCTTAGCGGCTGGATTAAAATGGGGGCATGAAGCGATTGAAACCAATTCGCAATACTTCCATTTAGCTGCCTGGGCTGCACCGGCCGTGAAGACTGTTACTATTCTGGCAATGGGAAAAGTGGAAGGTGAATTAACAATTATAATACAAATTCCAATACTTTGCATAAAAAAGATACAGATGTAAAATACAATCACTCTTTATCATATTTTCTTGTGATTACAAATATATTAGAAACTATTTTATAATTTCTTTTCAAAATTAATTAATAGCGAAGTAAAAAAATTTCTAACATTACTTTTATATTATTTTTATATTGGAAATTATATTTTATGTATATATATTTATATAAATTATATTTCTCTAATTTAATTTGTAGGTGATATATTGTCCGGAGTTTGCTATGTTGGTCTTTGGAACGTGGAGGCTCTTCGGGGTTTTGTGCTGGCACCGCTATGCGTTTATCTTTTATTGGGCACTGGGTTCCTGCTGGCAGGTTTCGTCTCGCTCTTTCGCATTCGCACGGTGATGAAGCACGACGGCACAAAGACTGATAAACTCGAAAAACTCATGATTCGCATCGGCATCTTTTCTGTGCTCTACATTGTACCTGCTCTAGTCGTAATCGCCTGCCTTTTCTACGAACAAGCGTATTTCGATCAATGGATGCTTACGTGGAACTTGGAGATGTGCTCGCGACCGGGCCTGCAAGTACTCTACTCGTTGCCGTGTCCTCAGGGCGAGCGCATTCGCGATCTTGGTCGTAAACCCGATTTCGAGATTTTCATGATCAAATACCTCATGGCGATGATTGTGGGCATTACTAGTAGCTTCTGGGTATGGTCTAAGAAGACGCTTACCAGTTGGCAGCAGTTCTTCCATCACATACGAGGTCATCGCACTGAAGCCTACGTCTAAATCCGCAGCTGCATTTGTTCACGAAGATCTACGTACTTTTTTATTTTTTATTTTTTTTTATTGAACGATCAGGTAAATTATATATGACGAGTTGAATCTTTTCAAAAGATATTTACACGAGAACAAACCAATGTCTTTTTCTCAATATTTTACTTTGCTTCTTGAACTTTATAGCTCTTTGTAACTTAATGTGCAGTTAAGAAAGTAAGAGAATTTTTCGATAATGTATGTGGAGGTAAAACACGTACGATATCGTGACTTTTATAATGATGTTAAAATGTAAGTTCAGCTAGTAAGATAGCCGCATGATCGCTGATAGGAATTCCCGAATTTCTGAGTGTTACGTCTCAATTTACAATGCTAAGCATAATTAAAACGTATTATTTTTTTATTAACATTGGAAAATCGTCATTAGCTTTAAACAAAAATGTTAATTTATTGTATGATATCAACACGTAGCAGAATTTTTTAAAAATTGTTTTTCGAATTTATTTATATACATCATTAATTATTTAAAATTTATTTTTAATTTTTAAGAATCTTTAGGCAAATTTATATTTATTTTCAACTTTGATTCAAATTAATTAAATAAAATCAAATCGATTAATTAATTTGTATGAAAGTTGCAACAACGCTTCGGATTGTGTTTATGATTGTCTCATGAATAATTAGACATACGTTAATATTCGCTGTGCCAAATAAGTTTTTATCTCGCGTTTCTATAAACGATCTACGACTCGTAAAGTGTTTGGACTGTATGTTGATGAGTTTGGAAGTATTATTAGACGATTTATATTATTTGTTCTTTTACTAGCATATCTCATCTCTTTATAAATGACTCAAGTCCCTATGTTTAAGTTGCTCAAATGCTATAGCAGACAAATCAAGTGTTCAAAGCAGCTAATTGGATCCTACAATCCAATACAATCTGAGAATTAAGACTTTAGTAATAAATTCAGTTGGATATACTAGCGCATACTGATATATATTAAAAATTGTCATGGCATAAATATAAAGGTGTATACGTAATAAATGGTCGGACGCACTAGATGCTAAAGTACAAATTATCGCGTTCTTTGATAGAATGCAATTTAGACATTTCATTAATCAAAGCGCTTGCATCATGCTTTTACATTTGAATTAAGTAGATTTTTATATAACTGACATTAGTATGCGTTGATATATCCAACTGAATTAATTATACCTAAGGATTAAAGATCTAAACGTCTTAACAATCAATTCATACTGCCGAATCTTTCCATCCTATTCATAATATCATTGATGGAGTAATCTATTACGCTTCATTTTTACGAAATACTGAGGAACATAAAAGAATACGATGATACTCAAGAGGAGACTTCGATAGCTTTTGTCAGCCGTTTTTCTTTTGTATCTTGTTTGCTAAAGATCCTTTTTTTGTGCGACGAATGTATTATCATCTAGATTGTAATGTCGAGGATACATCTTGACAGAATCTCAACGAGATTAATTTGTAAGATTTTATTTGTAAGAATTTACTACTTTAAGTTCACACACTCATTGTATATAATTATAACATTTTTTAATTCTATTCTCTATGTATTATATTTTTTTAAAGAATTGTGTATATAAATATATATATATATATATATATATACATTGACGTCTTATGTATGATGAAATTTAGGTTGATGATAAAGAACGAGACGTTTACATCTTAGACGCGTATGTAGGGTAAGGTAGAGAAAAAATAACTTTTAAATTGTGAAAGACTATTGTGTATGCGGTTTTCACATGTACACAATAGTTCTTCACGACTTTTTTATGTGTGAACAAGTTATGTGTTTTTCCTTATCCTACGTCCACATCTAAGACGTAAACATTGTATGTCTTGTTTTCTGCCATCGGCTTTAACTCGCGAACAAACCGCGAATTCGTCCAATTGAAATTACCGAGCTTTTGTGTACGAAGATTCTGTGCTACGAATGCGTTATGCGTGATTATTATGTATTATGGCATACGCGAAATATACGATTCCGTCGTATGCGAGATACAAAACTATGTAAATTTTATGATCGCTATATTCTTTATATAATAAATGAGAGGCATATGTGAAGTCGATTCGTTTTGTCTAAATAACATGCATGTTTATTTACAGATTTCTTTATAAAACTGATAACAAATATAAATGCTTACACCTTTTACATAATATAAATTAGAATTACAAAACTTTCAACTTTTAATTAAATTATACAGAAGAAGATAATAGTCTTGTCTATACGTGCCGATTTTATCCAGTAGCAAATTTTTTTATTATCAAAATAATATCGATTTATGTCGATTTATTTTAATTTATATACAAAATATACAAATATCAATCTTGTAAATATAGCAAATATCTTACTTTTTGCGACTATTTTTAATAATTTCTTTTCACAGTGCTAGTATTTAAAAGTGTTTTATTATTCGTCGAAATGCGGTACTTAACAACGAAATCTTTTTAATAAAAGAAACAATTATCTTACGAAGATGTTGGTGGTGATTTGATAGAAGTTGTTGATGTGGGTACTGATTTTTTTTTCGGCATTTTAAGCAAGCCTATTTTCCTCAGATATTTGACAAGCACTGGAGTCACGGACAAGGATATTCCTATTCGAACAGGTGCGAGCAATTTATGAACAGTGTACGCTATTATGAAATCCGTCGAAACTTTCAGCAGGCTTTCTATCTGTTCGTTTCCTCCTGTCCACTGTTGTATAAATGGTGTTACATCGATTCCACTGAAAACAAAAATTTGAATTGTCGGAAAAAATATATATAATTATAATTATATGAAAAAAATTTATTATAATTATATAATATATATTATATAATTATAATAAATTTTTTCAAGATAAATCTCGAAAAATAAAATGATATAGTTATGCTGTCATTTTTTCTTTCAAAAATTTTATTTTGAAAGTCATGTTGTGTGCAAAAATTAGTATATACAAAAATTAATATAAATCTGTTAAAAAACCGAACCAGGAAAGCTAGAAATGTTCCAGAAGTCACACATTTGAGAAATTTTAACCAATCATTTATTAAAAATAACACTTGATCAAATTTCTTTAAAATAAGTGATAAAAAAGTATTTCCTTACTTGATATATGAAATTTTCGGTTTAGATCTTTGATCATATATGAATTACTTTCGGTTATATATACATAGATTAAATTTTCAATGTTAAATATTTCAGTTAGAAAAGAGAAGATGCGATTTTTAGACCTATTACAGGGATTGCACGACTGACCTAATGACCACCATATAACAACCACCGAGACTTATCAGCGATATAGTGATATGAAAGGCGAGCAGAGTACTTCCATAATCCCTCAACAATAGGCGAAATTTTTCCCGCTTTGACATCATTGCGACCGGCACCGTGGCCTGATCCTTCTGGGAGTCTTTGGAGGTGTTGATCGAGTAGCTTATTCTGGTGGTATAAATTGGCCAATATGTCGCTCGTAAAAGCGGGCTCGTTATGAAGGAATTAGTTGCAGTACCTGAGCGACATATAATTGCCTAATGTGAATTTCCAAAGCTGGATGGCCACAAAAGCTTGCACAATTCTTATTTACCTTGAAGATCCAACTTAAGAATCTGCAAATCCTCAAGTATATAAAAATTTTCAACAGAGCTTTTGTGACTATCCAATGTGTGCTAATATTAATGCAACATTAACACAGAAAGAAGATAAAATCCTAAACTTTTGTAACATTAGATTGTTGTTGAAATATTATGAATTTTTGGGATGCTTATCTTTGAATCCTAGCGAATTACATAAATTATCAGATTCTCAAATCTATATAACATCAGCGAAAGATCTTACTTAATTTAATTTGGTATCAATAATTCTATATTGATATTCAAATAATTTGGTATATTCATAATTGATTAAACGTCCTTTGATCCTTCAACATTTAGAGTTTCAAGATCAAAGTATTGTATTATCTTCTAGGATTCAAAGGACATTAGCGAGGACATTATAAAGATGCAAAATCGTAAGGAAGCGAAGACGAGGAAAGCACATCTACCCTCTAGAATCCAGTCAAAGGTCGTTCTTACACGACAACTTGCGGTAATGAGAGCGTTGCATGTCCTCGGCGATGTATTTGTCGTCGCGGGACCACTGTCCACCAGGCATGTTAAGATGCATGGATTTGCCACACGAGGAGAACGGCTTCGGCACGTTACTCTGCATCGTGCCATTCAGACTGATTGCGCCGAAACAATCATATGAATCCACATGGCTGTCATCGCGGATCTTGGGAAATCCAGAGCAGTTTGTTGTAGAGACAGAGATACCACCGTTCTCGGTATATAGCGCAATGTCACGCGCGCGTTCCGGCGTGAAGCGACCGGTCTCGTTAGCAAAGATATCACAAACATTATTCGGTAAAGTGAGAGTTGGTGGATCTGGATAATAACGTGCGCTAGTCAAGTGCAACGGCTGCTGCTTCCGATGAACTGCCGCCGAAGTCGCACACTGTATCTCCAAGAATGCTATAATTAAAATTTAATGTTATGGTACTATAACATATTACACATATATTTATATATTTGCATTACATTAAAAGTTTATTATATAGAGATTTATTTTTTTTTATGAAGGACAAGCATGAAGAGAAAGAATAAAACGTTGAATAAGACTAAGATTCAGTTTCACAACTGACGATTAACTTTTAACAGAGGTTTAACTTATTTATTATTTCTTTTCAATTCTAGAATTGGACTGGGCCTAAGAAGAAAGATAAGAAAGAGGAAAAGTTTGAATAGAAAATATAACAAAAGAACTGTCTTCACAAAGACAGTATAGTTAGTTTATGTTGAAACTTCCAAGGTCAGAAGACTAGAAGTTAATAAATAAATATTTATATACGTATAGTTATATTTTTTATTTAAATTCAAACGTTCAAGATTATTAATATTTTAAGAAAAACAAATCAAAATAAAATGGAAAATGTTCTATTATTATATAATTACATTTTATATATTATGTCACGTATAAGACAAATTAAGAAATACATTCATTAAAAACAAAAATTCATAAGGTATAATAAAATTAAAATGGGCAAATGTATACAACAAAGTTTTTATGCTAAAATTATATCTATGTTAATATAAAGATTATCATGTAAAGTGACCGTCATGACCGTGACGTAAAGTACTACAAGGATAAGGTAATATATTACAATAAACATTAAGCAAAAGTTTTTAAAAACTGTTTAAAAAATTGTACATAAAGTTTAAAGGAATTATAAATTTCTTATAAATGTATACATCTCAGTGATAAAAGACTAAAATGTGAATATGATTTGAATACTGTTGATGGAAAAAGCCAGTATCTCTTATTAACGTGTTAATATCAGTTTTATGGTTTTTTAGAAAAAAAATATGTAATTTAAATTATATGTGTACTGTAATACTGCAGATGCTCTACAAAATATTTTTAATAATTTCTAAAAATATAAATCAAAAAGCACTATGATACAATCATAATAAATTAAAAAGTTAGAATGACTACATGTGTAGCAGACTATATATGTAACTTTATCATTTCTTAATATTTTCGACTCTATCTTTCAAACTGTAAAAACGACGGCTCACTTGGAATCTTTGAAATATATATTGCATGCATATTTACGGATAAAACGAAACGAAATAATAATACAATTTGTGAAAAGTAACTTGTACCTGTGCGCGAAACACGAGTCAAAGTATTCAACATTTCCATACTGCCGATTCTCAACAATGCCATGGCTTATAAATTCGCGAATCTTTCAGCTGCGCAGAAACAGTACTAATTACCACTGAAGATCGACGTAGACTGATGAAGTGTCAGAACAATTAAAAGAAATCAGGGATAAATGATCCACTACTTGTCACGGTTCCGGTTCTTGAACCTTGAACAACGATGAGAGAGATACGAAAGTACCGATACAGTAGATTTCTTCTATTCCAAAATATTTCAGTGCTTGGAAAATATCTGTTACTATCTAGGACAATTTACTTTTCGATATTGGTAACTTTAAATCCAATATATTGTATTGGGTCATCTAAAAAGTATCCGCGGTACTTTGTCACTAGATATATGACCATCAACACACATCTAGTGACAAAAAATCGTGGATACGTTTTAGATGACCCAGTAATATCCAATAAAAGAAAAATTTATTACTGTATATGGGGCATCTAAAAAGTATCCGCGGTTTTTGTCACTAGATGGTGTTGATGATCAACATCATCTAGTGACAAAAAACTGCGGATACTTTTTAGATGACCCAATATTACTTCGCAGATTGGTAGCCTTGAGTCAGGAACTTTGCATTTTTATCTAAAATAACTAGAAAGGAGAGAAAGAAGAGGAGAAATGATGGAGATTGGACGATCGCGTAAAGACTTCGCTATCGCGAATTGTTTGAATTTCGAATTCATAACGTATAGAGAATGGGAGAATTATTTAAACACGCCTTCGGAGCAACGAGAAACTGGAGAAACGTCCAATGTGCACTCCAAAAATGATACTATTCAATATGCGTCACGAAACATGAAAGATGTGATATTGTATTTAAAACGAAAAGGGATTCACGACATCATCGATTCTCTGCTCGGCGAGCTTCTGGTACGTCGACCCTACGATCCTTATGAATATCTGGTCCAACTCCTAGATAGACGTATTTTGACTCGTGACGGCCTCGTTGATTCTCCTCCTCCTTTCTGCTCCCGGTAAATAGATCCAATGTATTCTCATTTATAACTCATGTTGGCACAATGATTACGAGGTGATTCTTTAGGGACATAATAAGACAAGCGAGACAAGCAAATCATTACTGGAATTAACTAATGGAGGGAAGAAATCTTGAGCAAAAAACGATGTTTATAAAAAATACGTCTCAAAAGCATGCCATATAAATAAAATTTATAATGGAATAAAAATTTTCGTGGATTGAAGTATTTTCATCAAAAGATTACTTAGACGTACATTTTTTGTGTTTACATCTTTATTTATTTAACTAAAAAATTAGAAGAAAAATCCCAATATTTTTCCTCCAAGATGTTTTCTCCTCGCTTCCTCGTGATCCATAATTCCTCCGCTAGTTGTCAATACAACATATCTGAGACATAAATAGAAATAAATGTGTATTATATAATTATTTTCTTTAAAGTTTAATTAACACAATTAAAATATTATTGGGTCATCTAAAAAGTATCCGCGGTACTTTGTCACTAGATATATGACCATCAACACACATCTAGTGACAAAAAACCGCGGATACTTTTTAAATGACAATACATTACACTGAACACATAAATGCTCAATAATAATCTTATAATAACTGAACATGTTTTTCACTTGAATTGAATCTTTCAAGTATACTTTCTTATTTAATTTTATTCTTGCTAGTATAATATACTATATAAATTTATTTTAATAAAAATAAACAAAAACAAAACTAATTTATATTTTATGTAGCAAATGTAAGAGATAATTTCTCATATATTACAAATAAATAAAGGCTTACCCAAACTGTCGAGAAGGTAAGAGATTGTTGGTCCACTTTTCGATGTCATTGATAGGTACATCAAATCTAGGTGAAATGACGCCACATTTGTTTAATCTTCCAGTAAGATTTACTACTACTTTCCCACTGCGATGATCATCCACAATTTCAAACTCTCCAATATACCCTGCATAAAATATATATATATGTATTTATAAATATATATACATATTTATATTTATACATAAGTACATATGTAACATATCACTTACCATGTTTCATCATGACAGTCAAGAATTTGACAATCACCTTGGAACAGGGTCGCAGCAACACCTGCCGCTTTCCACGTTTTTCAGCATTGTTGATTGCCTTCAAGGCATCGCTAAGAACGTTCATACGTACCATGGCTGAAAGCCAAACATCGCAAGCATTAATCAAACTTACATATATTTGCATATGCAATTATAATATATTTTATTATCGATATACTCTTTGAAATTAAATGCTTTCTAACAAAAACGCAGTGTAACGTAGTAAATTATTACATTCTTACTATTCACCAATATTAAAAAAAAATAAAATAATCATGTATTACTTGTTTTTTTTTAGCGGAACTTCTTATATAGTCTTATCTTTTCTTTTTTCCAAAAAAAAAAAAAAGAAAAAAGACTGTGCACAAAGTTCAGCTGAATAAAACAGACCTATTGTATTTTTTGCTGGAAAGTACAAATTGCATACACTACAGAAAGCTTAAACAAGTTTCAACAAGTATAATGCAATGCAACCAGCTATATAATAAACATATTACTGCACTAAAAAGTAAATGTATAGTTACAAGCTATACAAATTTAAATATTGTAATTTCATCCATGAATGCCTAGAGTTCCTATAATAGTTCCTCTATTATTATAGAAACACTACGGATACCACGAGATAACCTAACCTAACCTTCATACAAAGCACAATAAACAGATAAAAATTAATTGTTGCACTATACACACAAAATTAAATTTTATAAGATTCTTCAATTATATCGTAACGCTTATATCTTTACGATATACTTTTAGCGATTTAAGCGGAAAACAGCTGGTGAAAGAAACGATGGAACGATTGCACCGGTTCATTTCGCATCGTAAATATCTCGCGAATGTTTCGTGCCGAGCGTTAAATACCATCATCGGGATACACAAATGGATTTAACGCACCGTTCACCGCATTAATATGAAGTTGATGGGTTTTATCACGAAAGATTACCTGCGATTCGTAATTTACTTGTCGCGGTAACGTACACGCGAATTCAATGTGAACATAAAAAGGAGCAAACCTGCGTCGCTGGCGTCGCTGCTATCGGCACTGTCAAGTGTGTTAGCGTTTTCTATGCGTGCGCATGACTGGAACTGTTTTCCTTCACTTTGATGAAAACGTTAGAAAACGGCACTGTACCATGAAAAGTTTGATAATAGGATTGACAATGAATGCTCTTGATTTAATGACACAAATCGACACAAATATCCTTTACATTCCATGGGTAACAAAGATAAAACAATACTTGCCTCATTAAATGAAAAGCATCCAATAATCGACAAAAGTAATATAGGGAAAAAGGAAAGAATGTTTGGGAAAACTTCAATCATTTAAATACACAATATAGATTTATAAAGAGTTGTTAAAAATATTATATAATGACATTAAAAACATTTGTTCAAAAAGTATATACCTATATTAACAGAGTTTGTACGAAATCGTTTCTTTGAGATGCGTACAATACATATAACTATACAATGTTCCATATATAAAAAATATTACAATCATTGAATTTATTATTTTACAAGTTAATGTCGATCGAAAATAAAAAATAAATATGTACAATATTTGATCATTTTTTAAAATATCAACTAGGTTGAGCATCACTATTCTTTACTTCGACTGGACTGAGAATGGTGAGCACATATTGCAGAACTTTGACTAATTCCTGCTCCTGTTTACTAGCATCGATACTTGACAACGTAAATCTGCCAAGGGCTTCCCGAATGCTTTGAGAGAACCCGGCACTTCGCATAATAAGTTTTCCTTTTTGGTTGTTACTGATCAAAGACCACAGCATGGATCCAGCTAAATTGATCTCACATGGCGATCCATTCTTGAAAACATCGTGCAACAAATTTATGAAATCCACTATAAAATAATAAATATAGTGTAATATGCAATGAATATAAATCATTCTATGAATATATTTATACTTATCCTGCATATTTTATACTTATATATTTACCTGAACTAAGAAGCCGAGGTCTATTTGCTATGTTGAAAGCTAAATTGCGTAATATCGATATTGCAAGTACTCTGTTCGTTGATGAAGGACATTTTGCTAAATACATTAGGACGTCTAGAGAATCAGTGGCCTAAAAAATATACTATATATAGTTATCAAGCAACTAATATATTTCTGTACATTTTACCTTTGGCACGCACAATTGTCCTTCCTCGTAGTAAGTAAAATCTAATAAAAACTCTAGACAATACATTTCCACTAATGGCCATGGTTTCATTCTTTTGGTGATAGTGGGATGTATCTTGGTAAAAAGTTGAAGAAGATTACTCTGTAAAATGAATAATTAATTCATAATTAATCAGTTTGGAAATGCTCGTACTACTAAGCATATGCTCATTACTAAGACTATTTGCTTAGTGCGTTTTGTAAGCTTCTATTTGTATCGTTCATTACCATGCCAAAGGAAGATAGAATGAAATTTACAGCGCGTGAGCGCCCAAAGCAAACGCAGTTTTCTTTCAAAATAGACGCAGTCTGAGTCTTATTGCTTCAAAACTATTCTGTAATTGAATACGGATAGATGATGTAATTACCTTCGAAATGCAGACTCTACACTCATGAACATGCACTGCGTTTCGCAGGATGTGGAAAGCAAAGTGCATCTTGTGATTATCGAAAATTTGACCGGCCCTTTCTATTTCTTTGCACGTTACTTGTATTACAACGTGTATCAACGCGAGCGTATTTGGCGTTTTCCTTAATCCACTTCCCGGTAATATGGTTGTTAATGTTAAGGATTGTGCGGCTAAAAAATGCGATATAAAATTAAAGCGCAATTAATTTAAAAATGACACAAAGAAATCGTATATTTTTGTCATCAATATTATCAATAATTAAATGCTTTTAAATTATCTTACCAACATTACATTTCGTCGTGAACGTCGCCAGTAATTTTAAGGCGGACGTTGACACTGTTTTATTTAACGCTATCCAAGCCCATAACTTATGTACTACGTCTGCCAAGCCTTCCTTTGTTAAGCTTTCCTTGACACATGCGTCTCCGCACATAAAGTTCATCAGAAGTATGAAGATACAATTCACATCGTGCAATAGAGGATGAATCTGAAACAATAAAAAAGAAAGTGATTTTTATAAATTCGTATAGAAATTGTGATTGATTCCATAATGTATCCATAATTAATCTTCCTTTACCTTCTTTTCCGCTTGCTTCTTGTAAAGCTCAAATGGTTGAAGATTCAATTTGACATATAATTCTCTTAAGATCATCAATGCAGTCTCAGAAAGATTACCCCATAATGCTGTTCGCTTCGCCTTCTTTGACACGCATAGTAGATTGGTAAGGGCGCCTACTATGAGATCTTTGTCTTCCGATTGTTTGCTGCTCTTTTTGGATTTTGCATAGTTATGAGCGATGAAAAGATATAGCAATAGTCCACATAATTCGTCTCCTATAGTAGTAGCTTGTTCTTGATCTGGTAGCTTATCGTCTTTCTCATGGAAATCTTTCTCGCTTTCATTCGATTTTCTGGAATGCGCGTTCGCGTCTCTTATTGATAATTTGTTGACGTTCGATATGACATCTCGCAAAGTACCATCCTTGCTTTCAATCGAGACATGTGCCACATTAGTATCCAGTATAGTTTGTAATAAAAACGTGCCATTTCTTCCAAGAGAATCTTTCTGAATCTCGTGAGACAGTAGAAAAGTTAAGAGGCTAATAGCACTCATTCTTAAATCTGTCGTGGAGTCCCTTATCGCGAAACAAATGGAAACCATAACCGTTTCAGGGTCACATAATTCTAACGCGCTTTGAATGGCTTCAAAGTGCTGGTCCTCCGTTAACGAAAGCACAGCCACAAAATTATAAATTTCTGTCCAGAATCTGTTGCGTAGATATATCAGACGCGGTTCATTAAACTCTAAGAAAATTATTGTATTAATTAAGGATGTGGTATTATTTAAAAATTCAATTAATAATTATATTAAATATTAAAATACTTACGATATAAATCGATATTTAGGAAGCAGAATATAGTATAAAGCGAATCAGAGGAAAAAAGTACGACGGCTGCGTATTCATTGCTATGCGTGATACAATTTGTTAAAACTGTGCAAATGCTAATATACATCTCTAGTGTGTCAGAATAATGACTCAAATTTTTTCTGCTTCTGATATCTTTCGGAATCTCAGTTAAACATCTTAAAACGAAAGAAGAGATATCTCAAATGGGATTTAAATGAAAAAAGATAATCTAATTATATAATTTTTGTATACACATACCCAAGTAAATACTTATCGATGGAATATTCGTAAATTTGCCGTATCACTTCATGTTGTCCGATGAATATTAAATTGTTCAATAAGTTACAAGCAGCTGTAATAAGTGAAGGCGTTGCTATTGATTCCATAAAATTGTCCACATCCGTTATTTCTGAAACCCTGCCAGAAACTAGAAAAAATAAACAAAAATTAAATAAAAATAAAATTGTATAAAATAATTTTTTAAAGTATACAATTAAATAATATAATTACAGAGTTGTAATTCATCCTGACAATTGTATAAGTGTGATACAGCGCGTGGTACTAATGAAATGCAACTAGATTGCAAACTTCGCGCAATCATTGCTTTGCTATCGTTTCCCTGACATTCTGACTGTTCCGCGTCTAAAGTAGTCAACATATAGATATTGGAACATAATATACTGATTTCATGATACACATTGCATTGTTCGACGTGTATCAGAATAGCTTGTGGTTGTAAAGAATCGTCCTGTACAAAAAGATTGTCCTTAAATATATATAATTGTTTCAGAAATGTAAAAAATGTGATGTTTTATATAATATTAATTAAAATATGAATATGCTTTGTGTGATATTATTCAAGATAGACATTTTTTAATTTAAAACTAATGCCTTCTCATCATTTTCGCACTTACACATTGAAAAGTCATAGAGTTGCAGTTTTTTAGCAAGTTACAAAACGCGATACACGCTTGTTCTCTCACTAAACAAGATTCATCTCTGCTTGTGATGCACTGGAGCAATGTATGACACAAATCACTCGGTGCCATGGCGATTGCGTTGAAGAGTTGCGATGCAGTATGTACTGTGTTCATCAAACCTGCCAATAATTGTAAAGCCGAAGCGCGTACCAAAGGATCTCTATTTTGCCATAACATGGGTAGCCAATTTAACGAACGGCCTTCTTCGCACCAAAATATTATCCATGACTAAAATGATAATCATATTATTCGCTTACATTGCCATTAACGATTAACGTGAAATACAAAACAAATATAAAAATGATTTATAATTCGTAATTAATAAATAATAACTCGTATATAGTATCATTTTCAAAACACTATAAAATAGAAAATACTCACATTTTTATTAAAATTGACTTGCATTTGATGCAACAAATGATTAAGACATATTATCGAATTTCTAGTTATTGATAAACCCATAAAACTAACAGTACCAGCACCATGAAAGGACACGATTGGCTCAATAAGCGTATTGCAAAGCGACAATAATAGATTCTTATGATTTCCCCATTCGCACTGCCCAATCAAATATGTTAAACATGTCAGCAACCAATCAAGATATGCTATAAAAAAGAAAAAAAAGCACATTTATAACATTAACCTTTATAAAATATCAATATTATGAAATAAAAGTATCACTAAAAATTTATGTAATATATCTAATGTAATATATCTAATCGGAATATTAATACCGAGATTGTAGAAATGCTGCTGATCTCCAAAACATAATGTCGAAACAACGAACTCTACAAATCGAATCCAGGTATTTTTAGGTTCGTCGTTAGATTTCTGCGTTTTTTCAATTGCTGAACATGTGCGTACTAATTTGAGTATAGATTGATGTACATTCTGATTGTCAACTTCTAAGTTCTTAAATAAATCTGCCAGTGATCTCGTCATATTTTTCATAATTCTACTGATCCATGAACTTTTTTCTGAGAATTAGAAAAAAAGAATTATATTAATATAATTTGTAATTAGAAAAAAAAAAGATCTCTCAATACGTCATTATCCAAGCCATCTTACCTCTCTTTGCAACATTTAAATATAATTGCAGAAAAATTAGAACGTCCACAAATAAGTCACAGTCCTCTTTACTTGTAGGATGCGATAATAAAAATCGCTCGAATGTTTGTTCCCATGGAAGTGACTCGATATCTTTTTCAGTTCGTTGAGTATTAAGTACTTTGTAAAATTTTAGATACCTGCAAAATTTTAAATAATTATAATGAATAATATACTGTAATATATATTTGCAACAAAAATATATTTAATAAAAATTATTAACTTAATAATTTAATAATAGCTTACATTGTAAGATAATCTAACGCACATATAACGCTATAATGTGTAGTAGAATTTTGAATATTATAAAGTTGCTGTTGACAACAGTATTGAGGAAAACTATATCGTAAAGAAAGAAGATCGTTTTCAAGAATCATCAGTTTCTGTGAAATTTCGGAATCCTTTAAGTCATCCAAACATTTCCATAACATGTTTGCGCCACCGTTCCATTCCCAGGCCCAATACTGTCTAATGAAAGTCAAGACTACTGGATTGCTGCCATGAAGTACTATAAATTATAAAGTAATAAAGTATTTATTTTTTAGTTTTATAACTCAAAATTATGCAAGGTTAGTAATATAGTTTCAGTTATAATAATTGTTATATATAATTATTAATTTTGTACTTACAAAATATTTTATAAATACAATTACTTACATGACATATCAGATCGCCTATGTGTACTCGTTTTCCAATGAGATCTGCATATGAATGGTAGTTTCATGTTTGTCACAACAATATATGGTAACGAGATATGTGACGCAATATTATTTTCTGTATCTCTTTCACTAACTCTTATAATATATTCATTATAAAGTAGTAAACACAATAGTTGCGCGCCATCGGATTTCACACATTCGTTGTTTGGAAACAAAAAGAGACCTAAAATATAAAGTTTTATATTAAAATATTATTGGAATTTTATTAGGTATAATAAATATTAGGTATAATACATATCTTTAAATTAAATTTTGAACAAATATGTGGAATAAAACATTATGATAAAATATACATACTTCTTATAATGTTAAAAAAAACATCAGTGTTGAGAGATAACTCATGTCGTACGGTACATTCAAAAAATGCGAGTAGTTTTAGTATGCTGATTATCGGAATCACAGAATCTGGATAATTTACATAGTTCTTTTCTACCTAAAAATAATATTTAATATATTTAAAATATTTAATGTATTTAAATCGCAAAATAGTCTGCAATTTTTTTTTATCAAGCACAGTACTTACCAGTGATTTATTGAAAATATCCAAAATCATAGGCAGTCCACCTTGATTAATAAATAATTTATGTAAAGAAGTGTCCGAAAGCATCACACTAATTTGTACTAATGCAGATTTTCGAATTTTCGGATCGACATTTGGTTCGTTCAACATTTCTAATACGGATAACATATTGCTTCTCTGCAAACACAGAATATTTTTTTAATTAGGCCCAAAATCATTATATATTAATTATAAA